>JARBWK010000250.1:0-42632 GCA_030556195.1 Anolis apletophallus | reverse complement strand
CAAAGTGGGGCCCTTATATTTTTTTTTTAAAATTTATACATGACTAGTCATCACCTGCCACCCGTTGCTGTGCCCAGTCCTTTATATGTGCTTTGTGTGTGTGTGTGTGTGTGTTTTATATATACTAGTTGTCCCGGGGAGCGTTGCTGTGCCCGGGGAAAAGGGGAAAAAATCCAATCACCCACGGGGGCCCCCCAAAAAAACCCGTTGGATGGGTGTGGGCCGGGGATGGGGGCCTTTGGGGTCTTTATTGGTTTTGGGTTTGGGCCACAGGGGTTTCGGGGAATGAGGGGTTTTTAAAAACTAAAAAACCCTTTTCCATGGTTCCCCCAAAACCCCCTCATGAAAAAAATTTTTTAAAAAGGGGTTCTTCCTTCTACACTTTTTTGTATTGTATTGTGTTGTGGCCCCCTGGTTCCCCGGGGTGAGAAAACGGCATACAAATAAACTGATTAGTTGATGATGATGGTGGGGCTCTTGTGCCAAGGTAGGTTACTGTAAATTCAGGCCATACACAATGTCCCTGAGCTGGGGGCCCAGTTGGGGAAAACAAGTTAATGAAGCCTTACTGTCAATTCAGGCCATAAAAATTTCCCCCGGCGAGGATAAATACTGTAAATAAATAAATAAACAACCTCTCGTTCACGCGTCCTTCCCTGTCTCTCCGAGGCCAGCTTCCTGAATGGCGACACCGGCGTCATCCATGTGGTGGAAGAGGAGGAGGCGGACTTGAAGTGGGTCTTGGAGGAGGGTCCGCCGCCCCTACGTGCTGCTTCTGGACGGAGAGCTCTTCACCGGGTGAGCGGGGCTTCCCCATTGCCAGGGGAAAGAGATACCATCGTTGTTTATTGATTTATATCTCGCTTTTCTCCCCTGGGTGGGGTCCAAAGCGGCGTAACAGAAATTACATAACATGCAGATTCATTAAAAAAATCATAAAACGAAAAAAAAACAACCCCAAATTACACAGTACATAAACCATATGCAGAGTTCTATCACTTCTCATGGATGTTACGTTCCAGGACCTCCCCCGAAAAGTGAAAATCCACAAAGTAGGGGCGCTATATTTATTTTAATATTTATACATGACTAGTCATCACCTGCCACCCGTTGCTGTGACCCAGTCCGTGTATATGTGCTTTGTGTGTGTGTGTGTGTGTGTGTGTGTATATATACTAGCTGTACCCGGCACGCGTTGCTGTGCCCTTTTTAGGAGATGCGAGAAAGTCCAATCATCCACGGTGTGCCCTCCTCTAAACTGCAGTTGGATGGAGTGTGGGTCTTGGGGTGCATGGTGTGCCTAGTTGGGTCTTTATTGGTCTTGGTTCTGGGCCACAGTGGTCTGTGGGGAATGATGGGTTTTGAAGTACTACAAATCCCGTTTTCCATGGTGGTACCTCAAGTCCCATCATGCAAAATTTGTTTTGGAAGCTTCGCTTCACTGTCTACACTGTTTTGTATTGTATTGTGTTGTGAGCCGCACTGAGTCCCCTTCGGGGTGAGAAGAGCGGCATACAAATAAACTGATTGATTGATTGATCGATGCATGGTCGGGGCTCTGTGTGCCAAGGTAGGTTACTGTAAATTCAGGCCATACACAATGTCCCATGAGCTGAGGCCTAGTTAGGAACAGCAAGTTAATGAAGCCTTACTGTCAATTCAGGCCATACACAATGTCCCATGAGCTGAGGCCTAGTTAGGAACAGCAAGTTAATGAAGCCTTACTGTCAATTCAGGCCATACACAATGTCCCATGAGCTGAGGCCTAGTTAGGAACAGCAAGTTAATGAAGCCTTACTGTCAATTCAGGCCATACACAATGTCCAATGAGCTGAGGCCTAGTCAGGAACAGCAAGTTAATGAAGCCTTACTGTCAATTCAGAGCGTAAACAGCTTCCCAGTAAGTGAGGCCTAGTTAGGGAAATCAAGTTAATGAAGCCTTACTGTCAATTTTGGGCGTGGTCTGTGATTTTTTTTACTCGTTGTTTTGGGGGCCTTTTAGGTTTTGGGGGGAAGTTTCTTTGCTAGAAACGTACCTTGCTTGAGGCCTATTTCTGTTGGCAAGTTTTGTGTTTCTGCGTTGTATGGTTTCTTTGTTTGAGGTAGTCTTCACATGACGTGAACCCATGTATATAATAGATTTGTGAATATATTTGTGTTTACACATATAATATGTGGTTTTGTGCATGCGTTGTAATGTATTTTTATTTTTTGGGTTTTAAAGTCTCTTCTGCTGTGTTTTTCAGTGTTTTTATGAGTGATGGTCACTTGTTGGCCTGATAACATGTCTTGTGTCCAAATTTGTTGTCAGTTTGTTCAGGGCTTTTTTTTGAGTTATGTTAATCCCACAAACGAACATTACATTTTGATTTAATGTACATACTCAAGTATAAGCCTAGTTTTTCAGCCCTTCAGTCAAGGTTATTTATTATTTCACTCTGTTTTTATTATTATTATTATTATCATATCATATTATTTCACTCTATTATTATTATTATTTATTATTTATTATTTTACTATTGTTATTATTACATGTACTGTATTATTTTACTTTATTATTACATTAATTATTTTACTCTGTTATTGTTATTATTACATTTATTATTTTACTCTATTATTACATTTATTATTTTACTCTATTTTTATAATTACATTTATTATTTTACTCTGTTATTAGTATTATTACATTTATTATTTTACTGTATTACTATTACATGTATTATTTTACTCTATTTTTATAATTACATTTATTATTTTACTCTTTTTTATAATTACATTTATTATTTTACTCTATTTTTATAATTACATTTATTATTTTACTCTGTTATTATTATTACATTTAGTATTTTACTCTATTTTTATAATTACATTTATTATTTTACTCTGTTATTATTATTACATTTATTATTTTACTCTATTTTTATAATTACATTTATTATTTTACTCTGTTATTAGTATTATTACATTTATTATTTTACTGTATTACTATTACATGTATTATTTTACTCTATTTTTATAATTACATTTATTATTTTACTCTATTTTTATAATTACATTTATTATTTTACTCTATTTTTATAATTACATTTATTATTTTACTCTGTTATTATTATTACATTTAGTATTTTAATCTATTATTATTACATGTATTATTTTACTCTATTATTATTACATTTATTATTTTACTCTATTTTTATTATTACATTTATTATTTTACTCTGTTATTAGTATTATTACATTTAATATTTTACTCTATTATTATTACATGTATTATTTTACTCTATTTTTATAATTACATTTATTATTTTACTCTATTATTATTATTACATTTATTATTTTACTCTGTTGTTATTATTATTACATTTATTATTTTAATCTATTATTATTACATTTATTATTTTACTTTATTTTTATAATTACATTTATTATTTTACTCTGTTATTAGTATTATTACATTTATTATTTTACTCTATTACTATTACATTTATTATTTTACTTTATTTTTATAATTACATTTATTATTTTACTCTGTTATTAGTATTATTACATTTAATATTTTACTCTATTACTATTACATGTATTATTTTACTCTATTTTTATAATTACATTTATTATTTTACTCTGTTGTTATTGTTATTACATTTATTATTTTAATCTATTATTATTACATTTATTATTTTACTTTATTTTTATAATTACATTTATTATTTTACTCTGTTATTAGTATTATTACATTTATTATTTTACTCTATTACATTTATTATTTTGCATTTTTATTATTTTTATTTTATTTTTTATAATTACATTTAATATTTTACTCTATTACTATTACATGTATTATTTTACTCTATTTTATAATTACATTTATTATTTTACTCTGTTGTTATTGTTATTACATTTATTTTTAATCTATTATTATTACATTTATTATTTTACTTTATTTTTATAATACATTTTTATTTTACTCTGTTATTAGTATTATTACATTTTATTATTTTACTCTATGTATTATTTTACTTTACATTTATTATTTTACTCTGTTATTTTTATAATTTAATATTTTACATTTATTATTATTTTTTACTCTGTTTTTTATTAGTTATTATATTATTACATTTATTATTTAACTCTATTATTATTACATGTATTATTTTACTTTATTTTTATAATTACATTTATTATTTTACTCTGTTATTAGTATTATTACATTTATTATTTTACTCTATTACTATTACATGTATTATTTTACTCTATTTTTATAATTACATTTATTAGTTTACTCTTATTAGTATTATTACATTTAATATTTTACTCTATTACTATTACATGTATTATTTTACTCTATTTTTATAATTACATTTATTAGTTTACTCTGTTGTTATTATTATTACATGTATTATTTTAATCTATTATTATTACATTTATTATTTTACTCTATTATTGTTATTTTTACAGTTATTATTTTACTCTCAGCATGATGCCAGGAGGAGGGCGAGACAGGCAACGTCCCGAGAGCGCTCTCAAAAACTGTGTGTGTAGTGAATTGCCTACCTGGGAGGTTAGGAGAAGCCTGAAGATGTAGGCCCAAAGCATTGGCAGCCATTTCACATAGGTGCCAAGGGAGGCATTCCTTTTAGGCTTCCCGTTTCCAAAAGGGGGCGTGCCCAAAGAGCAGCCTGGAGGGAAATGAGAGGAGTTAGGATTGGCTGGTTGAAAAGGGGGCGGAGCCTAAATTGGGAAAAGGGGGGGGGAATGCCCTGAAAGAGAGGCGTTTTGAAATCTGACAGCAGAGTGGGTCAGAGAAGGAATTAGTGTTAGGGAGAAGAAGCCTGAGTACTCTAACCCAGTATTTGAGTTTTGGAGTTGTAGTTCAGCTACATCCAGAGAGCACTGTGGACTCAAACAATGATGGATCAGGACCAAACTTGGCAAGCGGGCCCCTCAGGCAGTAGAGCAGGCCGAGGGCCGCCACCAAGCCCAGGCTCCGGCCCAGGGTCTTGCCACCAGCCTCAGCCGCTCCCATTGCCACGTGTAGCAGCTCACGGGCGAAAGGGGGGGAGAGGAAGAAGGCAGCAATTCCCCGGTGCCGCTCTCCACCATGACTCCGGCCCCTCGCTCGCTGAGGCCCTGCCCACTGAAGCCCGTCCACTGCTCATGCTCCTCCTCTTCCGCGCGGCCTCAGCGAGCGAGGGGCGGGAGTCATGGCGGAGAGTGGTGCCGGGGACGGAGGCCGCTCTCCGCCACGGCTCAATCAGGCACGAGCAAGCTTCTGCCACTGGGAAGGGGGCGGGGTCCAAACAACGTCACCCTTCTCTCCTCCCTCCCTCGATTGGAGGCTGGCTGGGGAAACGGCCGAAGGAGGCGGCGCCCCGGCCCCTTCTTCTTTTTCTTCGCCATCGCCCGGCCCTTCCTCCTCCTCCTCCCCCAAGCAGCAGGAGTTTGGCAGGAGGGGGAGAAAGGGGGGGGAGACGTTTTTTGCGGCACACAGGGGCGGTCTGTCCATGTAAGCGAACTACGGGGCCGCGTAGGGCGCCATCTTGGGTGGGCGCCGCCACGCCGCCGTAGCAAACCTGCCTGCTGCCTGCAGCAGCTTCTGAGCATGCGCAGACATTTTCGCACATGCCCAGAACCTCCGGAGTTGAAGTTCAGCTCCGGCAGTTCTGGGCATCGTTGGCAATGTTCAAGATGCTCAAGCTCTTTCTGAGGCAGCAAGAGGGATCGGCGCCGGCCGCGCAGCCGAAGCAAAACTCCTGCTGCTGCCAGCAGCAGCTTCTGAGCATCTTGCGAACATTTTCGCGCATGCCCAGAACCTCCGGGGCTGAACTTCAAAGGCCTTCCCTAAGCGCTTCCTGGTGCCGCTGCCAGCCCCTCCCATGGGGCCTTGCACAGTGCATGGGAGGCGCTCCCCGCCCTCTGCAATGCCTCGTGGGTGGGGCTGGCAGGGAAGAACCAGGAAGCGCGGAGGGCCTTCAAATTGCACAGGGCAAGGAGTGGCGGCGCGGGAGGAATGGAAAAGAGCGCGTGCAAGATACCGCTTAAAATTTGGGGGCACTAAAATAATGTTGGGGCGGGCAAAATAATGTTTTGGGGGCAAAATAATGTTTTTTGGGGGGGGCAAAAATAATGTTCACCTACCATTGAAACTTACCTTAGACCGCCCCTGGCGGCACACCAGAGGATCCATCACGGAACAGTAGTGTGTCACGGAACAGCGGTTGAGAAACACTGGTTTAAAGGAACCATGCGCTTTCGTGCCAAAATCTCTGAAACCATTAAGCTTAGTACCTATCTTGTACGTTCTCTTCAATCAACGTCATTGTTAGTGTGTTCACAATCACGGTCTCCGTGTGCCTCTGTGTCTAGAGACTTAAAGCACATCTGGCCACCGGGCCTTAGTTTGCCCGTGCCTGCCCTAGACCAGTGTTTCCCAACCAGTGTGCCGGGGCACACTAGTGTGCCGTGAGCGATCATCAGGTGTGCCGTGGGAAATTGGAACCTCCGGGGGGGGGGGGTGAGTCTAGTGTGTTGAAGTATAAAAACCTTAAGAAACGTACCTCGATAAAGGCACAAAATTACAACCACCCCCTTCCCACCCGTTGTCTACTTGGTCTCTCCCTCTCCATGCATTGGGAAGGTTCGCCTCCGTTTCCCCAAGTAGAGACACCCCCCCGGGCCTGATGCCGGATGGTTCAGTCCAGCACCGGCCATGCTCCTCCCCCTCCTCCCTGGTGCGTGCGAAACTGCTCTCGGCCTCCCTCTGGCTCCCTCCCCCCCCCGCCTTCCTTCCTGCCTGCTTCGCCAGCCCCGAGATGCCCACCCGGGCCGCCCCGCTGACCCCCGAGGAGCTGCGCAGGTGGTGAGTGAGGCTCCTGCTCCCCACAACTCCAATTCAAGCCTGACGGGGAGGGAGGGGGCAACCTAAGTGAGAGGGAGACTCCTGGTCTTTCAAGCCCCCCCTCTAGAAACTGTAACTCCCAAATGTCAAGGTCTATTTTCCCCAAACTCCATCTGCGTTCACATTTGGGCATATTGAGTATTCATGCCAAGTTTGGTCCTGATCCAACATTGTTTGAGTCCACAGCGCTCTCTGGATGTCGGTGAACTACAACTCCAAAACTCAAGGTCAATGCCCACCAAACTCTTATAGTATTTTCTCTTGGTTGTGGGAGTTCTGTGTGGGAAGTTTGTGTCATTCTGCCATTCCTGCCAGGAGATCTATGTTGTGTGCATGGAAACAGGTCCAGGTTTCACACTGAGTGTATAAATACATTCAAAAACATAGTAACTTTATGTATGACTGTGTTCGAGTGTCATTTTGTGTCATTTTGGGTTAGTATTAGTATGTTTGTGTGTGTGTCTTTCTGCCATTCCTGCCAGGATATCTATGTTGTGTTCATCAAAACAGGCCCAGGTTACACATTGAGGGTATAAATACATTTAAAAACATATTAACTCTATGTATGACTGTGTTGGAGTGTCATTTTGTGTCATTTTGGTTTGTGGTGTGCCCCAGGATTTTGCACATGTAAAAAGTGTGCCGCGGCTCAAAAAAGGTTGGGAGACACTGCCCTAGACAACAGCCTCCCCTCTGTTTTCTTTCTCTGGGCAGGGAACTGATGCAGAAGCTGAAAGGCAGCTCCAGGATCTCCGGCCTGGCCGTGGCCATCGCCAAGCCCAGCCCGTCCAGGGGCTTCTCTCCCGGGCTCAAGTGCCCCAACGACGGCTTCGGTGAGCAGACATCTGGGACTCCCTCTCCTTGTCTAGGCCTGTGTTGTGATTCTGTTGGTGTGCCTGCCGATAAAGGCTGTGTTGGGATATTGTCGTAGCTCAGCCAGTAGTGGAAGAAAGGGGGGTTTGTTGTAGTTCAGCCAAGTGAGGGTGACGTTGAAGGGTTTGGGGGTGCAGGGCCTGCAAGGCCTGATGCTTCTGGAGGTGCTCAGACAGAGGAGACGTTAGAACAGGGTGGTGACTCGGAACTGTTTTGCAAGCTGACAGGCAGAGAAGGGAGGAAGGGAGTCTAGATCAGTAGGCATGGTTTAGAACCCAAAAATGGCGATTCTTCTATCAAATGGGGGATTTTTTTTTGTTTAGTAAAGAAAGACTTACAAAAAATTCCAAAAATTTCTGAAATGTAACTTAATTACTTACGAAATTCGTTAGTAGTTCTAAAGTAGGCAAAGCAGGGAAACAGGACTGACACTGTTTTAAGCACAGGCAAATCAAGGGCAACATTTCCCTTGGTTTCCTTGCAGGGAGATATAATGCATTAATATATTATTATTATTAATATTATTACAGGACAGACAGGGTTCCTTTGCAGGGACACATATAATGCATTAATATATTATTATTATTAATATTATTAAAGGACAGGGTTCCTTTGCAGGGACACATATAATGCATTAATATATTATTATTATTAATATTATTAAATAAATGCCTAGGCCTACCTGTGGTTCAGGCCTTGCTAATCTGTAGAGTTCTCCTAACTCCATCTTTTTTTTTCCCCATTCAGTTTTACCATAGCAGTCTAGGACCTCTGTTGGAACTCTATGGCTTTTCTTGATTCTGAACTCTTCCTTCTCCTCTCTGTGCTCTTTTCACTCCTGCTGCCCTTCTCTCAGCAGTTCTTATGTCCTCCTACTCTGTCCTTCTATCTAAACCCCCCTTCCTGGGTGTTTAAATCGCTTTTTCGTCAGTCCTCCAGCCCTCTAAGAGTCCCGATTTCGGGCTCTCTATCGTTTCCGGCTCCTTTTCACTTCCTGGAAGAGGCCTTCCACTCTAATTAGACTCCAAGCATGGAAAGGCCCGATTTCACTGTGAGTTATGTCTGCAAAGCTATTTTGGAGGGAAATTTTCCTGTTGGGGGGACATCCGAAATATTTAATAATCTAACGAAATTTTGGGCCCAGGGGTGCGGAAAAGAATGTCCACTTCCGGGATTGGCCTTGCGATCTGTATAAACTTGAAAGGCCCATTACATACGAATCACTTACGATTTCTTTTAATTTCCGTTTCATTTTTCTCATGCCTATAGATCAGGGCTGTCCAACTGTCCCTTCCCTACGGCCCCCTAACCCCCTGCAAGACATCCGTTTTTGTTTTTTTAATTTTTTTTGGAAAAAAAATCCAAAAAATTTCGATCTTCGGGGTGGGGGTGGGGGGTGGGGCGGGGCCGATGCGAGTGAGGAGGAGGCGGAGGTAAGCCACGTCAGATGCCCTAGGGGCGTGACTTCCCCCGCCTCTTCCTCGCTCACGCAGGGCCGCTCTCGGGGTTGCGCGCCAGGGCGGGATCGGCGAGCTGCCCTCCGCCGTCTCTAGCTCTTGCAGCCGCCTGAAGGAAGGTAAGCTCCCGGGCTTACCTTCCTTCGCGCTGCTGCTGCAAGAGCTAGAGACGGCGGAGGGCGGCTCGCCGATCCCCCGGCCTCTCTCCCGCCCTGGAGCGCATGCCCGGCATCTTGCGCGACCCGCCTCTTTTCGGCGGGGCTGGGTGACGTCAGGCGTGGCGCCTGACGTCACCCCACCAAAAAGGGGCGGGCCGTGCAGGACGCTGGGCATGCGCGCCAGGGCGGGAGCGGCCCCGCCCCCACGAGCGGCCACACCCCTGCTGCGGCCATGCCCCCCGCGAGTGGCCACGCCCTCCGCTGCGGCCCCCAAGGTGATCAGTCACCTGAATTCCGGCCCTTGGGCCCGAAGAAGTTGGACAGCCCTGGTCTAGATAGAGAATCAAGGGTTCCAGGTAGAAGCCTGTCTATGGGAAAGTGAGACCAAGAGAGACTACCCAAGGCCGACGGAAGGAATGCTTTCAGTTCCATCTTGCCTCCTGCAATGTGCTTATAATAATATAATATATTGTATATACATACAATATTTTTTTGTAATACTAATAATAATGTGATATTATAATTATATTTACTAATAATATTACAGTATAATGTTATACTACAATGTAATATATAATATTAATATTGTACTATGGCAATAATATAATATAGTGTATTTACATGTTACTCGTGAGCCGCTCTGAGTCCCCTTTGAGGCGAGAAGGGCGGCATCTATATATATAAAAAGAGAAGGTCCGTGCATTGACGATCATAGACAAAGAAACTATACGTCCAAGAACCACGATACTCGGCAACCAAGACAACCACACCCAGAGGTACATTCGTGGCCCAAAACACCGGCACTCACTCTCTCCCAACACCCCCTAAAATCGGCAACGGACCTCCCGTCCCGGCCTCTCCGCTGCCAGCACGAACGCTTAGAATGTTCGCGCATGGCAGCCAAAGCGCAGCGGCCCAATTCCTGTGTTGCCCGCGGGGGCCTGGAACTGCGGAGGAAGGAAAACAGCGCAGGGCAGAAACATCAGCGAGGCCGCCACTCTACACCTCCCTGCGACGGCCGGCGACCGCACGGGCGGCGAAAGAGGGCGAGGAGGCGCCGGACGAGGCGGTTGCACCGCAGCCGTCCTCCTAGCGAAGGTCCCCCTTCGCCCCCCCCCCTTCGACAGGGAGGTGACGAAGAAGGGCGAACAGGGAGCAGAAGAGACGGACATGGAAGAGGCAGGCAAGCTTACCACAAACATACTAATAATAAAACCCATAATACAAAAAACCCCACTCCTGCACAAAACAACACAAACGCACACATATACACACACATACACACATATATACACATAAACAGATATACACATACATACACACACACATATATATACACCTATACATACACATAAACACACACATATATAAACACATACAAACAAATACACACATACATTTACATACACAAATATATATATACACAATATACACACATACACATATATACACACATATATACACATACACATAAATACACAAACACATATATAAACACACACACACATACCCCCACATATAAACACACACATACACACACACAAATATAAACACACATACACACACATGTACATACACAAAAGCATACACATATATAAACACACAAAACACATGCTCACATCATTTCCAACCCTTACATACTCAGACTTTATCGCATCTCCTAAATAGGGCACAGCAACGCGTGCCGGGTACAGCTAGTGTATAATATAATAATATATATTATAGAATATAGAATATAATAATATATACTATAATAGGGGTGGTCATTAGGTCGATCGCGATCTACTGGTAGATTGCGTAGGGCGTAGTGGTCGATGGCAGGCAGGGCGGGAGGAAGGCTCAGTCCCGCCCCGCAGGCTCCCGATGCCGACTGAGACTTTGGCAGCAATTCGTCCAGTAGTAAGAAATCAGTTTGTGTGTGTCGACTGTAAACTAGGATGTGTGGAAGGGCCCCCCCTGGGTTATCAGAGGTCATTTCCACACAGTTGAATAAAATCCCATGTTATCTGCTTTGAATCCGATTATATGGCAGTGTGGACTCGGAAAACCCAGTTCAAAGCAGATATTGTGTTCTATGTTTCACATTTTTGTAGTGGGGAGGGAGGTCATTGTGACCTGGTTGTTTTATAAGTAGCTCACATGCTGAAAAAGTGTGAGCACCCCTGGACTATCTATTATATAAATGGGTTCACGTCATGGGATGTATACCTCAAACAAAGAAACCTTACAACGCAGAAACACAATACTTGCCAACAGAAATAGGCCTCAAGCAAGGTACGTTTGTAGCAAAGAAACTTTCCCCCAAAACCTAAAAAGGCACCCAAAACAACGAGTAAAAATAAAACTACATTTCCCAGCATCCTCCGGGGCAGCCAAAGACTCACCCAGCCTCTACATTCTGAACAACATGATTGGCTGCCAATAAGGGCGGATTTGCATAACTGCTGCACTGGCCAGCCAACATGAAAATTCCGATCCATAATAAACTGCCAAAACAGAATAAGGAACAGGCCTGAGCCAATCCCCAACACAAACACCCAAATCACTTCCAACCGACAATTTACACCCCAAAAAATCACAGACCACGCCCAAAATTGACAGTAAGGCTTCATTAACTTGATTTCCCTAACTAGGCCTCACTTACTGGGAAGCTGTTTACGCTCTGAATTGACAGTAAGGCTTCATTAACTTGATTTCCCTAACTAGCCCTCACTTACTGGGAAGCTGTTTACACTCTGAATTGACAGTAAGACTTCATTAACTTGATTTCCCTAACTAGCCCTCACTTACTGGGAAGCTGTTTACACTGAATTGACAGTAAGACTTCATTAACTTGATTTCCCTAACTAGCCCTCACTTACTGGGAAGCTGTTTACGCTCTGAATTGACAGTAAGACTTCATTAACTTGATTTCCTAACTAGCCCTCACTTACTTGGGAAGCTGTTTACGCTCTGAATTGACAGAAAGGCTTCATTAACTTGATTTCCCTAACTAGCCCTCACTTACTGGGAAGCTGTTTACGCTCTGAATTGACAGAAAGGCTTCATTAACTTGATTTCCCTAACTAGCCCTCACTTGCTGGGAAGCTGTTTACGCTCTGAATTGACAGTAAGACTTCATTAACTTGATTTCCCTAACTAGGCCTCACTTACTGGAAAGCTGTTTACGCTCTGAATTGACAGTAAGGCTTCATTAACTTGATTTCCCTAACTAGCCCTCACTTACTGGGAAGCTGTTTACGCTCTGAATTGACAGTAAGGCTTCATTAACTTGATTTCCCTAACTAGCCCTCACTTACTGGGAAGCTGTTTACGCTCTGAATTGACAGTAAGGCTTCATTAACTTGATTTCCCTAACTAGCCCTCACTTACTGGGAAGCTGTTTACGCTCTGAATTGACAGTAAGGCTTCATTAACTTGATTTCCCTAACTAGCCCTCACTTACTGGGAAGCTGTTTACGCTCTGAATTGACAGTAAGGCTTCATTAACTTGATTTCCCTAACTAGCCCTCACTTACTGGGAAGCTGTTTACGCTCTGAATTGACAGTAAGGCTTCATTAACTTGATTTCCCTAGCCTCAGCCCTCACTTACTGGGAAGCTGTTTACGCCCTCTGAATTGACAGTAAGGCTTCATTAACTTGATTTCCTAACTAGCCCTCACTTACTGGGAAGCTGTTTACGCTCTGAATTGACAGTAAGGCTTCATTAACTTGATTTCCCTAACTAGCCCTCACTTACTGGGAAGCTGTTTACGCTCTGAATTGACAGTAAGGCTTCATTAACTTGATTTCCCTAACTAGCCCTCACTTACTGGGAAGCTGTTTACGCTCTGAATTGACAGTAAGGCTTCATTAACTTGATTTCCCTAACTAGCCCTCACTTACTGGGAAGCTGTTTACGCTCTGAATTGACAGTAAGGCTTCATTAACTTGATTTCCCTAACTAGCCCTCACTTACTGGGAAGCTGTTTACGCTCTGAATTGACAGTAAGGCTTCATTAACTTGATTTCCCTAACTAGCCCTCACTTACTGGGAAGCTGTTTACGCTCTGAATTGACAGTAAGGCTTCATTAACTTGATTTCCTAACTAGCCCTCACTTACTGGGAAGCTGTTTACGCTCTGAATTGACAGTAAGGCTTCATTAACTTGATTTCCTAACTAGCCCTCACTTACTGGGAAGCTGTTTACGCTCTGAATTGACAGTAAGGCTTCATTAACTTGATTTCCCTAACTAGCCCTCACTTACTGGGAAGCTGTTTACGCTCTGAATTGACAGTAAGGCTTCATTAACTTGATTTCCTAACTAGCCCTCACTTACTGGGAAGCTGTTTACGCTCTGAATTGACAGTAAGGCTTCATTAACTTGATTTCCCTAACTAGCCCTCACTTACTGGGAAGCTGTTTACGCTCTGAATTGACAGTAAGGCTTCATTAACTTGATTTCCCTAACTAGCCCTCACTTACTGGGAAGCTGTTTACGCTCTGAATTGACAGTAAGGCTTCATTAACTTGATTTTCCCTAAACTAGCCCTCACTTACTGGGAAGCTGTTTACGCTCTGAATTGACAGTAAGGCTTCATTAACTTGATTTCCCTAACTAGCCCTCACTTACTGGGAAGCTGTTTACGCTCTGAATTGACAGTAAGGCTTCATTAACTTGATTTCCCTAACTAGCCCTCACTTACTGGGAAGCTGTTTACGCTCTGAATTGACAGTAAGGCTTCATTAACTTGATTTCCCTAACTAGCCCTCACTTACTGGGAAGCTGTTTACGCTCTGAATTGACAGTAAGACTTCATTAACTTGATTTCCCTAACTAGCCCTCACTTACTGGGAAGCTGCTGCTTTGACGCTCTGAATTGACAGTAAGGCTTCATTAACTTGATTTCCTTCATTAACTAGCCCTCACTTCACTTACTGGGAAGCTGTTTACGCTCTGAATTGACAGTAAGGCTTCATTAACTTGATTTCCTAACTAGCCCTCACTTACTGGGAAGCTGCTTTGACGCTCTGAATTGACAGTAAGACTTCATTAACTTGATTTTAACTTGCCCTCATTTAACTAGCCCTCACTTACTGGGAAGCTGCTTACGCTCTGAATTGACAGTAAGGCTTCATTAACTTGATTCTCCCGACTAGACCTCAGCTCATTGGACATTGTGTATGGCCTGAATTGACAGTAAGGCTTCATTAACTTGATTTCCCTAACTAGCCCTCACTTACTGGGAAGCTGTTTACGCTCTGAATTGACAGTAAGACTTCATTAACTTGATTTCCCTAACTAGCCCTCACTTACTGGGAAGCTGTTTACGCTCTGAATTGACAGTAAGACTTCATTAACTTGATTTCCCTAACTAGCCCTCACTTACTGGGAAGCTGCTTACGCTCTAAATTGACAGTAAGGCTTCATTAACTTGATTCTCCCGACTAGGCCTCAGCTCATTGGACATTGTGTATGGCCTGAATTGACAGTAAGGCTTCATTAACTTGATTCTCCCGACTAGGCCTCAGCTCATTGGACATTGTGTATGGCCTGAATTGACAGTAAGGCTTCATTAACTTGCTGTTCCTAACTAGGCCTCAGCTCATGGGACATTGTGTATGGCCTGAATTTACAGTAACCTACCTTGGCACACAGAGCCCCGACCATGCATGATGGGACTTGAAGTACCACCATGGAAAATGGGATTTGTAGTACTTCAAAACCCATCATTCCCCACAGACCACTGTGGCCCAGAACCAAGACCAATAAAGACCCAACTTGGCACACCATGCCCCCCATGACCCACACTCCATCCAACTGCAGTTTAGAGGAGGGCACACCGTGGATGATTGGACTTTCTCGCATCTCCTAAAAAGGGCACAGCAACACGTGCCGGGTACATCTAGTAATATATAATACAATACTAATGATATTGTGATATTATAATTCTATATTTTTTTACATGCAATATTGTTAATGATATTGTGATATAATATAGTATAATATGAGTATGGTATAATATATTGTATGTATATATATATATATTATCTCGACATTACTTTGCGAACAAAGATTCTTAGGAAGGACTCATCCCACACTTTCTACAAGCGCGTTGTTGACTAAAAGGCCAATCTGAGATAAGCAAGTCCGGTTGCAGAAAGCACAGCAGAAAGTCTCCTTGGGTGATGTTGTTTCCAAGTTGCGGTTCTTTCTGCGTTGTCGAGACCCGTTGGGCGTGTCTTCTCGAAAGAGGCCGCAGCATTGTGGAGAGTGCGTCTCCACGCCTCCCGATGTGAGGCCAGGGTGGACCATTGCTGGTGATCAATCTGGCTGAGCCTGAGATGTTGTTTCAGGGAGTCCTTGTATCTCTTTTTGGGGGCGCCTCTCTTGCGCTGACCTTTGGCGAGTTCACCGTAGAGTAGTATCTTTGGGAGGCGGTGGTCCTCCATCCTAGAGACCTCGTGCCCTGCCCAGCGCAGCTGAGCTCTCAATAGCGTGGCCTCAACGCTGGTGACCCCTGCTTGCTCAAGGACAGCGACATTCGTCACATAGTCGGTCCAGTGTATATTTAGGATTGTGCGAAGACAGCGCTGATGAAACCGTTCGAGGAGTCGTAGGTGTTGGCGATAGGTGACCCATGTTTCAGACCCATAGAGGAGAACAGACAGTACGATAGCTCTGTACACACTGATTTTGGTGCTTTGCCTCAGGTGCTTGTTGCTCCAGACTCTTTTGTGAAGCCTTCCGAATGCACTCTATGCCTTTGCTAATCTGTGATCTGTCTCTTTATCAATCTTGGCGTCTGAAGAGATGATGCTTCCCAGGGAGGTGAACTGCTGAACGGACTTAAGCACAGATGTGCCTATGCTGACGTGGGATGATGGTGTTCTTCCTGTGGTGCGGGCTGGTAGAGGACTTCCGTTTCCTTCAGGCTGACTTCCAGCCCAAACTGCTCTGCAGCTGCTGAAAAGCAGGATGTGAGGCGCTGCAGGGCTGCTTCTGAATGGGCGACAAGGGCAGCATTGTCGGCAAAAAGCAGCTCACGGACTAGATAGTAGATTAGTGCAAGCCCTCTGATGGCTTAAGTTGAACAAGCTGCCATCAGTACGATAGTGCATATATATGCCGTATATACATTTATACAGTATAATACTAGTAATGATATTGTGATATTATAATTGTATATTTGTTTTACATGCAATATTACGAATGATATTGCAATATAATGTTATGTGTAGTACTGATATTGTGCTATGGCAGTAATTTGCAGTTTGCTGTAAGCCGCTCTGAGTCCCCTTCGGGGTTGAGAAGGGCGGCATATAAATATCATGAAATAAATAATATAAATAAATAAAAATGCCGTAAATAAATAATATAAATAAATATAAATGTCGTAAATAAATAAAATAAATACATATAAATGCCGTAAATAAATAAAATAAATAAATATAAATGCCGTAAATAAATAAAATAAATAAATAAAAATGCTGTAAATAAATAAAATAAATATAAATGCTGTAAATAAATAAAATAAATAAATATAAATGCTGTAAATAAATAAAATAAATAAATATAAATGCTGTAAATAAATAAAATAAATAAATATAAATGCTGTAAATAAATAAAATAAATAAATATAAATGCTGTAAATAAATAAAATAAATAAATAAAAATGCTGTAAATAAATAAAATAAATAAATATAAATGTCGTAAATAAATAAAATAAATAAATATAAATGCCGTAAATAAATAAAATAAATAAATATAAATGTCGTAAATAAATAAAATAAATAAATATAAATGCCGTAAATAAATAAAATAAATAAATATAAATGCCGTGAATAAATAAAATAAATAAATATAAATGCCGTGAATAAATAAAATAAATAAATATAAATGCCGTGAATAAATAAAATAAATAAATATAAATGCCGTAAATAAATAAAATAAATAAATATAAATGCCGTAAATAAATAAAATAAATAAATATAAATGCCGTGAATAAATAAAATAAATAAATATAAATGCCGTGAATAAATAAAATAAATAAATATAAATGCCGTAAATAAATAAAATAAATAAATATAAATGCCGTGAATAAATAAAATAAATAAATATAAATGCCGTAAATAAATAAAATAAATAAATATAAATGCCGTAAATAAATAAAATAAATAAATATAAATGCCGTGAATAAATAAAATAAATAAATATAAATGCCGTAAATAAATAAAATAAATAAATATAAATGCAGTAAATAAATAAAATAAATAAAAATAAATGCCGTTAATAAATAAAATAAATAAATATAAATGCAGTTAATAAATAAAATAAATAAATATAAATGCCGTGAATAAATAAAATAAATAAATATAAATGCCGTGAATAAATAAAATAAATAAATATAAATGCCGTGAATAAAATAAATAAATATAAATGTCGTAAATAAATAAAATAAATAAATAAAAATGCCGTAAATAAATAAAATAAATAAATATAAATGCTGTAAATAAATATAATAAATATAAATGCTGTAAATAAATAAAATAAACAAATATAAATGCCGTAAATAAATAAATATAAATGTCGTAAGTAAATAAATAAATAAATATGTTGGAAATAAAATAAATAAATATAAATGTCATAAATAAATAAATATAAATGCTGCAAATAAATAAAATAAATAAATATAAATGCCGTAAATAAATATATATATATGTTGGAAATAAATAAAATAAATAAATATAAATGTCGTAAGTAACTAAATAAATATATATGTTGGAAATAAATAAAATAAATAAATATAAATGTCGTAAGTAAATAAATAAATATATAGGTTGGAAATAAATAAAATAAATAAATATAAATGTCGTAAATAAATAAATATAAATGTCATAAATAAATAAAATAAAAATGCCATAAATAAATAAAATGACATAAAATAAATAAATATAAATGTCAAATAAATAAAATAAATAAATATGAATGTTGTAAGCAAATTAAATAAATAAATATAAATGTCGTAAATAAATAAAATAAATAAATATGAATGTTGTAAATAAATAAATATAAATGTCGTAAGTAAATAAAATAAATAAATAAAAATGTCGTAAATAAATAAAATAAATAAATATAAATGTCGGAAATAAATAAATATAAATGTCGTTTAGTAAATAAAATAAATAAATTAAAATGTCGTAAGTAAATTAAATAAATATAAATGTCAGAAATAAATTAAATAAATAAATATAAATGTCGGAAATAAATAAAATAAATAAATTGCTGTCCTTATTTAGGGAAAGAATAGCTTTCGGTTCTTAGAACAAGCAGCGTAGCGGAAAGAGCGAGACCCTTGCCTTGGTTCTCGCTTCAAGACGTGTCCGGGTCAAGTTTTGCTTTAAGTCTTGGGGATTTTACCGTGAACCCAAGCTCATGTGCAGTTCTATGATGTGTGGATTACTCAAGTTGAGGTTTCATTCCTTGCCTTGTGGATGAACCAAGCTCCTGATGGTACCCTGCTCCTTGGAGTTATGCTCATGTCTTATTAACCTTTGCATTGGACATTTACCTCTGGCTTTGGGGACGCTTTTTATTTTACCTGTTTGGAATTTTTGGCTCTTTTACTGCGTGTGCTTTTGCAATAAGCGGTGTATTCCTACGCTGGGCTTCCTGGCGAGCGCCTGGCCAGGTGAACCCCAGCTGAGGCGCCACAGAGTGCCCTCTCTCCGCCCCGAGGGGGGAAATGTTGTCGAGGATTGACAGTTCTAGGCTCCGTGACTTTATGATCTGCTTAGTCAATGGGACTTTGCTCCTGGTTTACTCCCTGGTTGAGGTGAAAGTCCAGAGCCTTCCACGGGAGACATTTCTTATGACTTCACTAGCTGTACCCGGCACGCGTTGCTGTGCCCCATGTAGGAGATGTGAGGAAGTCTGGGTGTGTAAGGGTTGGTAATGATGTGACTATGTGTTTTGTGTGTGTTTATATGTGTATGTTTGTGTGTATATATGTGTATGTATATGTGTGTATATATCTGTGTGTGTATATGTGTAGTTATATGTGTTTGTGTATGTGTATATATGTGTGTTTGTATGTATGTGTAGGTATGTGTATGTATATATGTGTATGTGTGTATGTTTGGGTTTATGTATATGTTTGTGTATGTATGTGTATATATGTTCATGTGTATATATGTGTGTGTACATTTGTGTCTTTTTGTGTGGTGTTGTGTAGGAGTCGTAGTGTTTGGGGTGTTTGTTTTTATGGGTGTTAGTATGTCTTTTGTAAGGTTGCCTGCCTGTTGCATGTGCATCTGGTCTGTTGCCTGGGCGCTCTTCTTCGCCACCTCCCTGTCGGTGGGGGGGGGGGGTGATGGGGGACGTTGGGTAGGAGGACGGCTGGTCTGCGGTGTCTGTCCCTGCGGTCTCTTCTTCAGGGAGTGGGAGGGAGGTGGGGTGCCGCCGGTGCACTCTTTTGCCCTACTGTCGCCTCCTGGCCTTCCTCTTTGTCTTCCTCATGTTCCCTGGAGCCAAGCTGCGTGGGGTCGGGCCGGAACGTTTGGGAGGCTGGGAGACGGAGGAGGAGGGGGGTAAGGCCACGGAACTACATCTCCCAGAAGGCTCCGTGGCAGGTAGCTGGGAAGCAGGGGCGGAGCTTTTTGGGGCAGAGCCTTCTGGGAAGTGTAGTCCCATGGCCTTACCCGCCTCCTCTTCCGTCTCTCAGCCTCCCAAGCGTTCCTCATGTTGTTGTTCCCGAGCTGCGTGGGTTCGGCCCGTGAACGTTTGGGAGGCTGGGAGATGGCAGAGGAGGCGGGTAAGGCCATGGGATCATACTTCGCAGAAGGTTCTGCCCCCAGGAAGCTCCGCCTCTGCCTCCCAGCGCCCGGCGCGGAGCCTTCTGGGAGGTGTAGTTCCGTGGCCTTACCCGCCTCCTCTTATGCCTCGCAGCCTCCCAACGTTCACGGGCCGAACCCACGCGGCTCGGGACCACCAACATGAGGAAGGGAAGGAGGCAGGGTAGGGAGGCGACAGTGGGGAAGAAGAGCGCTGAGGCGGCGCCCCACCTCCCTCTCACTCCCTGAAGAGGAGACCGCAGGGGGAGACAGCGACCGATGCGGCGGAGAGCGGCTGCGGGTCTCCCTCTGTGAGGCGGCGGAGGAGGCGGGTTGGGCGCCGCCGGTGTGGCGGTGAAGTTGCTGGTGTGTGGGGAGAGAGGGGGACGGGATGGGTTGGGGGGGGAGTCAGAGTGCGCATTGTGTTTGCTCTCCCTCTGTCCTGCGTTGTGTTGGGGGTTGAGTGCGCCTGCGCGATGATGGTCTCCCTCTGTTCTGCGCCGTGGCCAGCGCAGAACGGGAGCCAATGGGAGGTTTTTGGGGGCTGATTTTGGGGGTGTTGGAAGGTAGGAAGGTGGGTTTTTTTGTGTGATGGTAATACCTCGTGGTCTGTGGGAATGTGTCTCGTTGGATTGGTGTTTCTGGGGGGCATAGTTTGGCCGTGCATACAGTCCTTTGCACGACCACTCGATTTTTATATATATAGATTATTATTAACCCTTGCATTTACCAATCCCTGTGGGTGCCATCCTGAGAGTTTACTCGATGATTGAAAAGGTATTGTTTGTTATGCATAAGGATGTTGGTGAACTACAATTTCCAAAAATTGTGGGTCAGTCAGCAACCCCCGCACCCCAGTATTTGGTCATGTTGGGTCTACCTGCCAAGATTCGTCGTCGGCAGGATTCAGTGCTCTGTGGATGCAGGGTGAACCATAAGTCCCGGGTTCCAAGGTCGGTCCCTGCACAAACCTTTCCGGTATGTTGTGTTTGGTCACTAGGGTTTGTTGTTCTCTGAATCTGGGTGAACTATAACACCTGGGTGTCAAGGTCAATCGCCCCCCATCCCTAACAGTGCGCAAAGTCAGCCATGTGTGGCAAGTGTGGTCCAGATCCACCATTGGTGGGGTTCACAATGCTCCCTGGATGAAGGGTGAACTACAACTCCCACCAGGGTGGGCTAGTCCCCATCCCCCCCCCCCTCCCTAACAGTGCGCAAAGTTGGCCATGTGTGGCAAGTGTGGTCCAGATCCACCATTGGTGGGGTTCACAATGCTCCCTGGATGAAGGGTGAACTACAACTCCCACCAGGGTGGGCTAGTCCCCATCCCCCATCCCTAACAGTGCGCAAAGTCAGCCATGTGTGGCAAGTGTGGTCCAGATCCACCATTGGTGGGGTTCACAATGCTCCCTGGATGAAGGGTGAACTACAACTCCCACCAGGGTGGGCTAGTCCCCCTCCCCCATCCCTAACAGTGCGCAACGTGGGCCATGTGTGGCAAGTGTGGTCCAGATCCACCATTGGTGGGGTTCACAATGCTCCCTGCATGAAGGGTGAACTACAACTCCCACCAGGGTGGGCTAGTCCCCATCCCCCCATCCCTAACAGTGCGCAAAGTTGGCCATGTGTGGCAAGTGTGGTCCAGATCCACCATTGGTGTGGTTCACAATACTCCCTGTATGAAGGGTGAACTACAACTCCCACCAGGGTGGGTTAGTCCCCGTCCCCTGTCCCCCAAACTCTTCCAGTATGTTCTGTTGGTCACCAGGGTGCTGTGTGCCAACTTTGGTCCAGATCCGTCATTGGTGGAGTTCACAGTGAACTACAACTCCCACGCGGAGTTGACTCAAGGCTGCCTTAAGATAGGTGGGGTAGAAATTTCGTAAATAAATACATAAATATTATAGGTAGACGGATTAACCCGAGAATCTATTGTATTGTTGTCGTGACGATGAGGCTGGCGCAGCCTCCGAATGTCTCTGAAGGAAGCGACGACGTCCCTCTCTCTTCTCTAGGCGTGTACAACGGCAGCTACGGCCCGGAGTTTGCGCACTGCAACGTTACCGCCTGGAACCTCCTGGGCAACGGCCTTTCCTACCAGGAGTTCGGCTTCCCTATCTTCCTCCTCCAGGACCAGAACGAAACCGAGGTCATCAAACAGGTACTCTCTACAGCCCTGACATGCCGATTTTCATCTATCTATCTGTATACCTTAATAAAGCGGAATGTTTGTATGTATGCGAAGGGCGGGAGGGCGGATATGTGGCAGTGTTCTGATTGGCAGCCACTTCCACAGGCCACAGCGACCAGCGCGGGTGATGGACCTGCACCAACCTTGGTACACATAACCCCCCTAACCCTCTTTATGTCCTGGTGGGGTTCGGGGGACATGACCCACAGATTATGGGATTTGTAGTACTTTCAAACACTTTAGTTCCCACAGACCACTGAGCCCAACAAAAAGGACCAATACAGACCACACTTGGCACACACAGCTCCCACTACGCACTCTATGTCCTGGTGGAGAAGGGTGGACCATGGATGATGGGACTTGCAGTACCTCTACTCACTTCCCAAGTCCGCTGCGACCCTCATCCAATTACTGATCGAGACCAAACTTGGCACACATAACCCCCATGACTGCCTTCACGTCCTGGTGAGGCTTGGGGGAGGACTGACAAGGGATGATGGGATTTGTAGTACTTTCACACCCCTCTGCTCCCACAAACCACTGCGGCCCCCAACAAACACCGATAAAGACCACACTTGGCACACAGAGCCCCAGTGACCCACTCTACATCCTACTGAGGTTTGGAGGGGGGCAGAACATGGATGATGGGACTTGCAGTACCTTCCCTCACTTTCCAAGCCTGCTACAAACCTAATCCAATGACTGATCAACACCAATTCTGGCACACAGCGCCCTCATGACCCACTCTACAGCCTGGTGCAGTTTTGTGTGAGACAGCCCACGGATGATGGGACTTGAAGTACCTTCACTCACTTCCTAATACCAATGCAACCCTCACGCATTCACCAATACAGACCAAACTTGGCACACAGAGCCCCCATGACCCAATCTACATCCTACTACACTTTGGGGGAGGGTGGACCACAGATGATGGGACTTGCACTACCTTCAGTAATTTCATGATGCCACTGCAACTCCCAATAATGATGGATCAAGACCAAACTTGGCACACAGAGCCCCCATGACCCACTCTACGTCCTGCTGCACTTCTCAAATCACCCGGGCATCGCTGGGTCCCCAAGCTAGTATATAATAAAAAAGAATGTATGTATGTATGCGGAGGTGTTTGTGAATATGTGCCAGCTTTCTGATTGGTTGCTACTGTGGGATTATCTGCATAATGCCTCTGATTGTCCAGCAGCACCAACATTCCGACACTCTAAAGTGTAAGGAAAAGCCCTGAGGCAGTCAGGCATGGTGGGAGTTTAAGGCCCAAACACTTTGCGGCCCCCGACAATGACAGAACCAGACCCCACGGCACACAGAACCCCCAAGACCCACTCTACATCCTGCTGCAGTTTGAGGGAGGGTGGACCATGGATGATGGGATTTGCGGTACTTAAACTCACTTCCTTACAGCACTGTGGCCCACACCAATGACGGATCAGAACCAAACTTGGCACACAAATGCCCCATGACGCACTTTACATCCTGGTGCAGTTTAGGGCAGGATGGGCCACAAATGATGGGATTTGCAGTACCTTCATCCGATTCACTTCCCACAGACCACTGCAGCCCCTACAAATCACAGACCAGGCCCAAACTTGCCGCACAGAGTACTCATGACCCACTCTACATCCTGCTGCAGTTCTAAGGTGCAGTTCTAAGGGGGATGGACCATGGATGATGGGTCTTGCAGTACCTTCACTCACTTACTGAAACCACTGCGACCCTCATTCAATGACCAATGCAGACCAAACTTGGTACACAGAGCCCCCATGACCCACTCTACATCCTGGTGCAGTTCTAAGGGGGATGGACCATGGATGATGGGTCTTGCAGTACCTTCACTCACTTACTGAAACCACTGCGACCCTCATTCAATGACCAATGCAGACCAAACTTGGTACACAGAGCCCCCATGACCCACTCTACGTCCTGGTGCAGTTTGGAGGAGGGTGGACCATGGATGATGGGACTTTAAGTCCTCCACTTACTTCACAAGACCGCTGCCAACCTCATCCAATGACTTATCAAGACCAAACTTGGGACACAGAGCCCCCACGACTCACTCTACATCCTGGTGCAGTATCAAGGAGCATGGACCATGGATGATGGGACTTGAAGTACTTCCACTCACTTCCCAAGACTGCTGCGACCCTCATCCAATAACTGATCAAGACCAAATTTGGCGCACAGAACCCCCATGACCGACTTTACATCCTGGTGCAATGTGGCACTTTCCACCCCGCACAATGACTTGACCAAATAAGCCTATTGCACAATCTCTTTGCTCCTAATGTCGATTTGGATAGAGTTCTGTGTGTTGTGTGTGTTGTGTGTGTGTGTGTGTCCTGAGCTGTTCCTTCCTCTTTCTCTTCCGGGCAGTGCTTCCAGACCTACAACCGCCCGCAGGGGGGCTCGGCCCCGCAGTACCCGCTCTGCGCTATGCAGCTCTCCTCCCACATGCACGCCGTCACCAGCACCGTCACCTGCATGCGCCGCAGCGCCATCCAGAGCACCTTCAGCCTCAACCCAGGTGAGGAGAAAGAGAGGGAGGGGGGCCCCAGAGACCATCCAGTCCACCCCCTCCTGCCATGAAGGGAGACACAATCTAAACCAGGGGTGGGCAATTATTTTTCCCAAGGGGCCACATGAGAGCCAAAAAATATTATGGAGGGCTACAGCTAAAGGCGGAACTGCATTCTAGTCTACATTATTTATTTATTTATTTACTATATCTATATATATAAAAATGTAACATCCGTTGTTATAAGCATACTAGCTGTACCCGGCAGGCATTGCTGTGCCCTATTTAGGAGATGCGAGAAAGTCTGAGTATGTA
Source organism: Anolis apletophallus (assembly GCA_030556195.1). Taxonomy (NCBI): domain Eukaryota; kingdom Metazoa; phylum Chordata; class Lepidosauria; order Squamata; family Anolidae; genus Anolis; species Anolis apletophallus. Next base: position 17,398 of record JARBWK010000250.1, on the reverse strand, counting down.
AGGGTTGGAATTGATGTGAGTTATGGTCTTGGTGGGGTCATGGCTGTGTCGTTGTGGGTTGTTCTTTTTTTTAAAAAAACAAAGTTTATTGCGTTTCTTAAACAGTAAAAAACAAAAAAAGGTCACATTACACACTACAGACAATCAGGAAAAAAAAACACAAGAGAAAAAAAAAAAAAAAAATCAAGCAACCAAGAGAGAGAAAAACAAAAAAAAAACCCAAAAAACCCCCCAAAAAACAAGCCAAGTACATTCCATACACAACAACATAGAACAGGGCTGTTCAACTGGCGGCCCCGGCCGAATCCGGCCCCGTCGCCTGTTGGACACGGCCCCACCTATGCCCTCAGCCGCCATTTTTAAATTTAAAAAAAATCGATTTTTTTTTAAATGGCGGCCGGGGGGGAGGGGGAGGCGGGGCAGGGAGGAGGAGAGTTAGCTCCTCCTTTTCGCGCCCCCTCCCTACCTAGGGCGGGGAGCCGCCGAAAAGGGCAGAAGGCGCGCCAGAGCAGCGCGTCACAGGCCTGGCGTGACGCGCTGCTCTTCGCACCTCCTCCTCCGGCGGCTCCCGGCCTAGGAAGGAGGGGCGCCAGAGGAGTAGGCGGTGCCAAGGGGCCGCGCGTCACGGCAGGCCTGTGACGCGCTGCCGTTGGCGCCGCCTTCTGCCCTTTTTCAGCGGCTCCCCCGGCCGAGGAAGGGAGGGGGCGCCGAAAAGGAGGAGGAGGCGGTGCCACGGGGCAGTGCGTCACGCCAAGCCTGTGACGCTGCCGTTGGCGCCGCCTTCTGCCCTTTTCGGCGGCCCCGGCCTAGGAAGGGGGGACGCCGAAAAGGAGGAGTAGGCGGTGCCAAGAGCAGCGCGACACGCCAGGCCTCTGACGCGCTGCCGTTGGCGCCGCCTTCTGCCCTTATTCGGCGGCTCCCCGGCCTAGGAAGGGAGGGGGGCGCCGAAAAGAGGAGTAGGCGGTGCCAGGGGCAGTGCGTCACGCCAAGCCTGTGACGCGCTGCCGTTGGCGCCGCCTTCTGCCCTTTTAGCGGCTCCCGGCCTAGGAAGGGGGGCGCCGAAAGGAGGAGTAGGCGGTGCCAGGGCGCGTCACGCCAGGCCTGTGACGCTGCTCTTGGCGCCGCCTACTCCTTTTTCGGCGGCTTTAGGATGGGGCGGGGCCTGGGCTGGGGGCGGGCCTGGGGGTGGGGCCGAGTGGCCCCGCAGGTCATCAGTGACCTCTTATCCGGCCCTGGACCCGCCAGAAGTTGGACAGCACTGACATAGAACAAAGGTACTTCCTGACCTGTCTTGTCCCCTATATCATTACTATTATAGCTTATCTTACACATCAAAATACTGAACTTATCCAAGCTTTCCCTCTAGATCTACTCTATATTAATTATCCATTCTACATTTTCTCTTAAAAGATATCTTCTGACTGTAGACCAGTCCGTCTGTTTCATTTCTTTGTTTTGTTGTAGAGCTCTTGTAAGACAGTCCATACTCATTATATCCACGAGTTTTATCTTCCAATCCTCTATCTTCGGTATTTCATCCTCCTTCCATTTTCTGGCTAGCGTCATCCTAGCCGCAGATATACAATATATAAACAATTTTTCTGTATTACTCTCCAGTTTAAAGTCAAGTAATCCCAACAGAAGATATTCAGGTTTGCACTCGAACTTTAGTTCTAGTGCTTCCTGCATTTCCTTATGAATGTCTGTCCAGTACTTCCTAATCTTTTTACAACTCCACCACATGTGGAAGAAACTTCCTATTTCTTTCTTACACTTCCAACATTTGTTGGAGTAATTACTATTATATTTTGCTATTTTACTAGGTGTGAGATACCACCTGTGGAACATTTTAAAACTATTTTCTTTTAAATCATAGGCGTATGTATATTTTTGGTGTGTCTTCCAGATTTTCTCCCAATATTTTAGTGGTATTTCCTTTCTTAGATCTTGTGCCCATTTCACCATACAGTGTTTTATACCTTCCTCCTCTGTACGCCAGTCTAATAATTTTTTATAGATATACGATATTCTTTTAATTTCCTTTTCCACAAGTGTATCCCAGAAGGGGTTTTTAAAGTCAAACCCCACCATCTTATCTTTTCCATATATATCTCTGATTTGGAAGTACTGCAGCCAGTTCATAGATTTGTCCATTTCTTGTATCTCTGTAAATTCTTTAAGACATACCCCCTCATTTGTTTTTTTAAGAATTACATCATAATTTATCCATTCTTTCTTCTCGAATTGTCTTCCAAAGCAGTGCTGTCCAACTTCTGCCGACCCAAGGGCCGGACTTCTGGTGAGTGATCACCTGGGGGGCCGAGTGGCCACGCCCCCTGGCCACACCCCCTGGCCACGCCCCCAGTCACATGGCTCCGCCCCCTCTCCCAAAGCATTACAATAGCCTTGGAAACGGGCGATTTCGCCCGCTTCCGAGGCTGTTGTGACGCTTTGGGAGAGGAGGAGGAGCCACGGGGAGCCTTCCGCGGCTCCGCCCCCTCGCCCAAAGCATCACAACAGCTGTTGTGACACTTTGGGGGAGAGGGCGAAGCTGCGGGTGCCAGGGGAAAGGAGGGAGGGAGGGGCGGGGTCCTGGCAGGGAGGAGGCAGCGGATCGCTGCCCCTTCCCTTCCAGGACCCTTCAGTCCCTCCTTTCCTCCTGGCAACGGCGTCCCAAACGGAACGCCGCTGTCAGGGGAAAGGAGGAGGCAGGACAGGGTCCTGGCAGGGAGGAGGCACCGAATCGCTGCCCTTCCCTTCCAGGACCCTTCAGTCCCTCCTTTCCTCCTGGCAACGGCGTCCCAAACGGAACGCCGCTGTCAGGGGGAAAGAGGGAGGGAGGCCGGGGTCCTGGCAGGGAGGAGGCAGCGGATCGCTGCCCCTTCCCTTCCAGGACCCTTCAGTCCCTCCTTTCCTCCTGGCAACGGCGTCCCAAACGGAACGCCGCTGTCAGGGGGAAAGGAGGGAGGCAGGACAGGGTCCTGGCAGGAGGAGGCACCGAATCGCTGCCCCTTCCTTCCAGGACCCTTCAGTCCTCCTTTCCTCCTGGCAACGGCGTCCCAAACGGAACGCCGCTGTCAGGGGAAAGGAGGGAGGAGGACGGGGTCCTGGCAGGGAGGAGGCAGCGGATCGCTGCCCTTCCCTTCCAGGACCCTTCAGTCCCTCCTTTCCTCCTGGCAACGGCGTCCCAAACGGAACGCCGCTGTCAGGGGGAAAGGAGGGAGGCAGGACAGGGTCCTGGCAGGGAGGAGGCACCGAATCGCTGCCCCTTCCCTTCCAGGACCCTTCAGTCCCTCCTTTCCTCCTGGCAACGGCGTCCCAAACGGAACGCCGCTGTCAGGGGGAAAGGAGGGAGGGAGGACGGGGTCCTGGCAGGGAGGAGGCAGCGGATCGCTGCCCCTTCCCTTCCAGGACCCTTCAGTCCCTCCTTTCCTCCTGGCAACGGCGTCCCAAACGGAACGCCGCTGTCAGGGGAAAGGAGGGAGGCAGGACAGGGTCCTGGCAGGGAGGAGGCACCGAATCGCTGCCCCTTCCTTCCAGGACCCTTCAGTCCCTCCTTTCCTCCTGGCAACGGCGTCCCAAACGGAACGCCGCTGTCAGAGGAAAGGAGGGAGGGACGGGGTCCTGGCAGGGAGGAGGCAGCGGATCGCTGCCCTTCCCTTCCAGGACCCTTCAGTCCCTCCTTTCCTCCTGGCAACGGCGTCCCAAACGGAACGCCGCTGTCAGGGGAAAGGAGGGGAGGCAGGACAGGGGTCCTGGCAGGGAGGAGGCACCGCCTCGCTGCCCCTTCCCTTCCAGGACCCTTCAGTCCCTCCTTTCCTCCTGGCAACGGCGTCCCAAACGGAACGCCGCTGTCAGGGGGAAAGGAGGGAGGGAGGACGGGGTCCTGGCAGGGAGGAGGCCGCGGATCACTGCCCCTTCCCTTCCAGGACCCTTCAGTCCCTCCTTTCCTCCTGGCAACGGCGTCCCAAACGGAACGCCGCTGTCAGGGGAAAGGAGGGAGGGGAGACGGGGTCCTGGCAGGGAGGAGGCAGCGGATCGCTGCCCTTCCCTTCCAGGACCCTTCAGTCCCTCCTTTCCTCCTGGCAACGGCGTCCCAAACGGAACGCCGCTGTCAGGGGGAAAGGAGGGAGGGAGGACGGGGTCCTGGCAGGGAGGAGGCAGCGGATCGCTGCCCCTTCCCTTCCAGGACCCTTCAGTCCCTCCTGTCCTCCTGGCGACGGCGTCCCAAACGGAACGCCGCTGCCAGGGGAAAGGAGGGAGGCAGGACGGGAGGAGGAGGAGGAGGAGGGGGAGAGTTCTCCCTCCTCCTCCTCCCCCGCCCCCCGCCCTTGCCCCGATCCCGGCGCCCGCGCGCGAGGGGAGAGGGACGAAGGAGGAGGCAGTCAGCTGGCTGCCTCCTCCTTCGCCCCTCTTTCTCCCCCGCGGACGCGCCGGGCGCCGATCGCGAGCCGCGGTGAGGGGAGGGGAAGGAGGAGGAGCTGGCTCCCTCCTCCCGGCCCCCCCCCCCCCCCCGGCCACCTTTTAAAAAAAAATTGATTAAAAAAAAAAATGGCGGCCGGGGGCATAGCTGGGGCCGGGCCAACAGGCTGGGGGCCGTGTACGGCCCCGGGCCGCCAGTTGGACAGCCCTGTTCTAAAGAAAGCTTCCTGTGGAGAGACCCAACCAGGAGTCTTTGAAAACAATCTATTTTTATATTTTATCCAAACCTTATAAAGTGCTCTTCTTATTTGATGGTCTCTGAAAGTATACTCTATCTTAACTTTCTGATACCACATGTATCCATGCCATCCTGTTCTTAAATTATATCCTTCTAGAGATAAAAGCCTTTTATTTTTAAGTGTAGCCCATTCTATCACCCATTCCAGAACACATGCCTCATAATACGTTTTTAAATCCGGAACCCCGAATCCTCCTCTTTCCTTCTTATCGATCATGTTAGTCCAATTTATTCTGGGTTTTCTCCCTCTCCATATGAATTTTCTTAGTTCCTTATTCCAAATAGTAAAATATTTATCTGTGCTTAGGACTGGCAGGTTCTGAAACAGGAATAATAGCTTGGGCAGCACATTCATTTTTATTAATGAAATTCTTCCTAGAATCGATAAATTTAAATGCTTCCAATTATCTAGATGTTTCTTTATCTCTTGCCATTTCACTTCATAATTATTCTTTATTAAATCCAGATTGTTAGATGTTAAGACCACTCCCAAGTATTTTACTTTATTCGAGACCTCTATCCCCGTTTTCTCTTTTATTTCTTCTTTTTCCTTTTGACCCATGTTTTTAGTTAAGATTTTTGTTTTCTTTTTATTTAATTTAAAACCTGACACTCTGCCAAAGGTTTCTATTTTTTGTAGCCAGCTCTCTAATTTTTCTACTGGGTTTTCAACCATGCAGACCACATCGTCCGCATAAGCTCTGATCTTGAAACTTTCTTTTTTTATAGATAAACCTTTTAAATTTTCATCCTTTCTAATATTGTTTAATAAAATTTCCAACACAAATATGAAGAGAAGAGGTGAAAGTGGACACCCTTGCCGTGTGCCTTTTTGAATCTCAAACTTCCTAGAGCTTTCTCGTTGTGGGTTGTTCTGGTGGGTGGGATGTTGAAGTCCTGGGGAGTTGTCGGTGTGTGGCGTTCTGCAGAGCTTGTGGATATACAATGTTTTTTGTCTTTCCGTCTGCTGTGTTGATGTAGGGTGTGTTGATGTTGATGTAGGGTGTGGGTTGATGCGTGTGTGGGTGGGGTACTTTGGAAGTGAGTGGAGGTACTTGGAATCCCATCATCCATGGTGTGTCCTCCTCTGAACTGCAGTCGGATGGAGTGTGGGTCATGGGGGGCATGGTGTGCCAAGTTGGGTCTTTATCGGTCTTGGTTCTGGGCCACAGTGGTCTGTGGGCAATGAAGGGTTTGAAAGTACTACAAATCCCATAATCCACGGAGGTACATCAAATCCCATCATCCATGGTCCACCCTCCTCCAAACTGCAGTAGAATGTAGTGTGGGTCATAGGGGCTCTGTGTGCCAAGGTAGGTTACTGTCAATTCAGGCCATACACAATGTCCCATGAGCTGAGGCCTAGTCGGGAGAATCAAGTTAATGAAGCCTTACTGTCAATTCGGAGCTTAAACAGCATCCCATTAAGTGAGGCCTAGTCAGGGAAATCAAGTTAATGAAGCCTTACTGTCAATTTTGGGTGTGGTCTGTGATTTGTAGGGGTGTAAATTTTCTGTGAGAAGTGAATTGGGTGTTCGTGTTGGCGACTGCCTCAGGCCTTTGCCTTATCCTCCTCTGACAGGTTATTAGGGGTCGGAATGTTCATGTTGGCAACTGCCTCAGGCCTTTGCCTTATCCTCCTCTGACAGTTTATTAGGGGTCGGAATGTTCATGTTGGCGACTGCCTCAGGCCTTTGCCTTATCCTCCTCTGACAGTTTATTAGGGGTCGGAATGTTCATGTTGGCGACTGCCTCAGGCCTTTGCCTTATCCTCCTCTGCCAGGTTATTATGGGTCGGAATGTTCATGTTGGCGACTGCCTCAGGCCTTTGCCTTATCCTCCTCTGCCAGTTTAGAGGGTCGGAATGTTCGTGTTGACGACTGCCTCAGGCCTTTGCCTTATCCTCCTCTGCCAGGTTAGAGGGTCGGAATGTTTGTGTTGGCGACTGCCTCAGGCCTTTGCCTTATCCTCCTCTGCCAGGTTATGTAGGCAACTGCCTCAGGCCTTTGCCTTAATGTTTCATGTTGGCGACTGCCTCAGGCCTTTGCCTTATCCTCCTCTGACCAGTTTACTGTTCATGTTGGCGGCCTTTGCCTTATCCTCCTCTGACAGTTTATTGTAGGGTCGGAATGTTCATGTTGGCGACTGCCTCAGGCCTTTGCCTTATCCTCCTCTGACAGTTTATTAGGGGTCGGAATGTTCATGTTGGCGACTGCCTCAGGCCTTTGCCTTATCCTCCTCTGACAGTTTATTAGGGGTCGGAATGTTCATGTTGCCTTTCAGGCCTTGCCTTATCCTCCTCTGCCAGGTTATTAGCGTCGGAATGTTCATGTTGGCGACTGCCTCAGGCCTTTGCCTTATCCTCCTCTGCCAGGTTAGAGCGTCGGAATGTTCGTGTTGGCGACTGCCTCAGGCCTTTGCCTTATCCTCCTCTGCCAGTTTAGAGGGTCGGAATGTTCATGTTGGCGACTGCCTCAGGCCTTTGCCTTATCCTCCTCTGCCAGGTTATTAGGGGTCGGAATGTTCATGTTGGCGACTGCCTCAGGCCTTTGCCTTATCCTCCTCTGCCAGGTTATTAGGGGTCGGAATGTTCATGTTGGCGACTGCCTCAGGCCTTTGCCTTATCCTCCTCTGCCAGGTTATTAGGGGTGGCTGTGGCCTTTGCCTTATCCTCCTCTGCCAGTTCAGAGGGTCGGTATGGTCTCGTTGGCGACTGCCTCAGGCCTTTGCCTTATCCTCCTCTGACAGTTTATTAGGGTCGGAATGTTCATGTTGGCGACTGCCTCGGGCTTTTGCCTTATCCCCCTCTGCCCGAAATGTTCATGTTGGCGACTGCCTCAGGCCTTTGCCTTATCCTCCTCTGACAGTTTATTAGGGGTCGGAATGTTCATGTTGGCGACTGCCTCAGGCCTTTGCCTTATCCTCCTCTGCCAGGTTATTAGGGGTCGGAATGTTCATGTTGGCGACTGCCTCAGGCCTTTGCCTTATCCTCCTCTGACACCTTATTAGGGTCTGAATGTTCATGTTGGCGACTGCCTCAGGCCTTTGCCTTATCCTCCTCTGACAGTATAGTGAGTTAGAATGTTCATGTTGGCGACTGCCTCAGGCCTTTGCCTTATCCTCCTCTGCCAGGTTATTAGGGGTCGGAATGTTCATGTTGGCGACTGCCTCAGGCCTTTGCCTTATCCTCCTCTGACAGTTTATTAGGGGTCGGAATGTTCATGTTGGCGACTGCCTCAGGCCTTTGCCTTATCCTCCTCTGCCAGGTTATTATGGGTCGAATGTTCATGTTGGCGACTGCCTCAGGCCTTTGCCTTATCCTCCTCTGACAGTTTATTAGGGTCGGAATGTTCATGTTGGCGACTGACTCAGGCCTTTGCCTTATCCTCTTCTGCCAGTTTATTATGGGTCGGAATGTTCATGTTGGCGACTGACTCAGGCCTTTGCCTTATCCTCTTCTGCCAGTTTAGAGGGTCGGAATGTTCGTGTTGGCGACTGCCTCAGGCCTTTGCCTTATCCTCCTCTGCCAGGTTAGAGGGTCGGAATGTTCGTGTTGGCGACTGCCTCAGGCCTTTGCCTTATCCTCCTCTGACAGTTTAGAGGGTCGGAATGTTCGTGTTGGCGACTGCCTCAGGCCTTTGCCTTATCCTCCTCTGACAGTTTATTAGGGGTCGGAATGTTCATGTTGGCGACTGCCTCAGGCCTTTGCCTTATCCTCCTCTGACAGTTTATTAGGGGTCGGAATGTTCATGTTGGCGACTGCCTCAGGCCTTTGCCTTATCCTCCTCTGACAGTTTATTATGGGTCGGAATGTTCATGTTGGCGACTGCCTCAGGCCTTTGCCTTATCCTCCTCTGACAGTTTATTAGGGGTCGGAATGTTCATGTTGGCGACTGCCTCAGGCCTTTGCCTTATCCTCCTCTGCCAGGTTATTAGGGGTCGGAATGTTCATGTTGGCGACTGCCTCAGGCCTTTGCCTTATCCTCCTCTGCCAGGTTAGAGGGTCGGAATGTTCCTGTTGGCGACTGCCTCAGGCCTTTGCCTTATCCTCCTCTGCCAGGTTAGAGGGTCGGGATGTTCGTGTGGGCGACAGCCTCTGGCCTTTGCCTTATCCTCCTCTGACAGTTTATTAGGGGTCGGAATGTTCATGTTGGCGACTGCCTCAGGCCTTTGCCTTATCCTCCTCTGACAGTTTATTATGGGTCGGAATGTTCATGTTGGCGACTGCCTCAGGCCTTTGCCTTATCCTCCTCTGCCAGGTTATTAGGGGTCGGAATGTTCATGTTGGCGACTGCCTCAGGCCTTTGCCTTATCCTCCTCTGCCAGGTTATTAGGGGTCGGAATGTTCATGTTGGCGACTGCCTCAGGCCTTTGCCTTATCCTCCTCTGACAGTTTATTAGGGGTCGGAATGTTCATGTTGGCGACTGCCTCAGGCCTTTGCCTTATCCTCCTCTGACAGTTTATTAGGGGTCGGAATGTTCATGTTGGCGACTGCCTCAGGCCTTTGCCTTATCCTCCTCTGACAGTTTATTAGGGGTCGGAATGTTCATGTTGGCTGGCCAATAGAGGCGTTATGCAAATACTCCCTCACTGGCAACCAGTCATGTTGTCAAAATGTGAAGCTGGGAGATTGGCTGGCGGCCGCAGAGGACGCTGGGAAATGTAGGTTTTTTTGTATCGTTGTTTTGGGGGCCTTCTAGGTCTTCACAGCTTCTCCAGGGTAGAAGAGGGTAATGCCAAGCCAGAGGTGGCTATCTATGCCACCACTGGCTTGGCATAACCTTTCTGTACCCTGGAGAAGCTGTGGAAATGCAGGAGACAGAAGGGGAGGGGGCGGAGCCAAGCCCTGCCAAGCCCCGCCCCCTCCCCCAGCTCCGCCCTGCTTCTCTCTTGGTAGATCTTTCTGACTTGGTCTTAGTATAAGTAGCTCGCATGCTTCCGGGTCGCCAGGGCGATCAGCCGCCGCAGCTCGCCGACTGCTCCCGCTGCAGGTCCGGATCGCCTCCCGGGATGGCAGGCACTCCAAAGCCGCCGCTCCTCCGATCGTTCTCCGGAGCAGCGGGCTGTCTGCCGACGCAGGCCCCACAGCCCGTGATGGGATGATGGCAGCGGCAGCGCTTCCTCTCGCAGAAATGGCACCGCCCCCCGCCGGCCTTCTCCCCAGGCCGGTCAGAATTGGCCGGCGGGCCGCATCCGGCCCGTGGGCCATAAGATGCCCAGGTCTGATCTAAGCCCTCCCAACAGAGTCAAAAGGCAGGATTGGTTGATTGGCACCCGATAGATCTCAAGTCTTTGGGCAAAAGGCCTTTCTTTCTGGGACAGGATTTGACCCCTTGGTGGTTGTCATTGACCCTTGACCCTCCTGTTCTCTTCCCACAGAGGTCGTCTGCGACCCGCTGACCGATTTCAACGTCTGGAGCTCCGTGAAGCCCATCAATGAGTCCGAGAAGCCGCCCCCCGACAGCGTCGTCATGGCCGCCGCGCGAGTGAGTCTCGCTTGCGCTTGGCAGGCCCTATTTTGGGAAGGAAAAGCCGTCCTTGCGCCCAGGACCCCTGGGCATGTGCAGAGCAAAGTCTGTGTGACGGCTTCCTGGGAGCTTCTCATCCCTTCTTCCTTCTCTTCCTCTTTTATCCCAACAGATTGACAGCCACTCCTTCTTCTGGAACGTGGCCCCGGGGGCGGAGAGCGCGGTGGGCTCCTTCGTGGCCCTTCTGGCCGCGGCCGAAGCCATTCACAAGGCCCCACAAACACAGGCCCTGCCCAGGAACATCCTCTTTGCTTTCTTCCAAGGGGTAAGGCATATATCATCATGATAATAATAATAATAGTAATAATAATAGTGTTATTGTCATATTAATTGTTATTATTATGTGTTTAATAATAGATTATTAATATTCATAATGTTATTGTTGTATCAATTGTTATTATTATGTATTCAATAATAGTAATAATAGGTTATTAATATTCATGTTATTATTGTTGTATTAATTGTTATTATGTGTTCAATAATAGCAATAACAGATTATTAATATTAGTAATGTTATTGTTGTATTAACTGTTATTATGTGTTCAATAATAGCAATAATAGTATTAATATTAGTAATGTTATTGTATTAATTGTCATTATTATGCGTTTAATAATAGTAAGAATAGAGCATTAATAGTCATATTTTTATTCTATTGATTATTATGTGTTTAATAATAATAATAACAGATTATTAATATTCATAATGTTATTGTTGTATCAATTGTTATTATTATGTATTCAATAATAGTAATAATAGGTTATTAATATTCATGTTATTATTGTTGTATTAATTGTTAATAAGTGTTTAATAATAGTAATAACAGATTATTAATATTCATAATGTTATTGTTGTATTAATTGTTATTATGTGTTCACTAATAGCAATAATAGTATTAATATTAGTAATGTTATTGTATTAATTGTCATTATTATGCGTTTAATAATAGTAAGAATAGAGCATTAATAGTCATATTTTTATTCTATTGATTATTATGTGTTTAATAATAGTAATAACAGATTATTAATATTCATAATGTTATTATTGTATTAATAGTTATTATGTGTTCAATAATAGCAATAATATTATTAATATTAGTAATGGTATTGTATTAATTGTCATTATTATGCGTTTAATAATAGTAAGAATAGAGTATTAATAGTCATATTTTTATTCTATTATGTGTTTAATAATAATAACATATTATTAATATTCATAATGTTATTATTGTTGTATTGTTATTCTCTTTCGGCACTACTTCGCGAACGAAGATTCTTTAGGAAGGACTCATCCCACGCTTTTTACAAGCGCGTTGATGACTAAAAAGGCCAATCTGAGATAGGCAAGTCCGGTTGCAGAAAGCACAGCAGAAAGTCTCCTTGGGTGATGTAGTTTCCAAGTTGTGGTTCTTTCTGCGTTGTCGAGACCAGTTCGGCGTGTCTTCTTGAAAGAGGCCGCAGCATTGTGGGTAGTGCGTCTGCATGCCTCCCGATGTGAGGCCAGGGTGGACCATTGTTGGGGATCAATCTGGCCGAGCCTGAGATGTTGTTTCAGGGAGTCCTTGTATCTCTTTTTGGGGCGCCTCTCTTGCGCTGACCCGTGGTGAGTTCACCATAGAGTAGTATCTTTGGGAGGCAGTGGTCCTCCATCCTAGAGACGTGCCCTGCCCAGCGCAGCTGTGTTCTCAATAGCGTGGCCTCAACGCTGGTGACCCCTGCTTGCTCAAGGACAGCAACATTCGTCACATAGTCGGTCCAGTGTACATTTAGGATTGCGCGAAGACAGCGCTGATGAAAGCGTTCGAGGAGTCGTAGGTGTTGGCGATAGGTGACCCATGTTTCAGACCCATAGAGGAGAATAGACAGTACGATAGCTCTGTACACACTGATTTTGGTGCTTTGCCTCAGGTGCTTGTTGCTCCAGACTCTTTTGTGAAGCCTTCCGAATACACTCTATGCCTTTGCTAACCTGTGATCGATCTCTTTGTCAATCTTGGCGTCTGAAGAGATGATGCTTCCCAGGGAGGTGAACTGCTGGAGGGACTTAAGCACAGATTCGCCTCTGCTGACGTGGGGATGGTGGTGTTCTTCCTGTGGTGCGGGCTGGTAGAGGTCTTCCCTTTCCTTCAGGCTGACTTCCAGCCCAAACAGCTCTGCTGCTGTTGCAAAGCAGGATGGTTGCCAAAAGGCTAGGGAGCCTATCCTGCCTGTTGGCGCTCTTTGTCAGACCCTTCGGTTGTGACCTGCCTGGCATGGGAGGCCCTACCGGCGGCTATTATGCCACCGCCAGCATAGCTCACAACTTCCTTAGGGTACGCAGGCCTCTCCCCCACTGCAAGGGGGCGCCAATGGAGAGGAATTGTTATTACTACCGTATGTGTTTAATAATAGCAATAATATTATTATTAGTAGTAATGTTATTGTATTCATTGTCATTATTATGTGTTTAATAATAGTAATAATAGAGTATTAATATTCATAATGTTACTTTATTAATTATTATGAGTTTAATAATAGTAATAATAGAGTATTAATATTCATAATGTTATTGATGTATTAATTGTTACTATTATGCATTTAATAATAGTAATAATAGATTGTAAATATTATTAATGTTATTATTGTTGTATTAATTGTTATTATTATGTGTTTAATAATAGTAATAGTAGATTGTAAATGGTAGTGTTATTATTGTTGTATTGTTATTATTATGCATTTAATAATAGTAATAATATATTGTAAATATTAGTAATGCTATTATTGTTGTATTAAATGTTATTATGTGTTTAATAATAGTAATAGTAGATTGTAAATATTAGTAATGTTATTATTGTTGTATTGTTATTATGTGTTTAATAATAGTAATAATATATTTTAAATATTAGTAATGTTGTTATTGTATTGTTATTATTATGTGTTTAATAATAGTAACTATATTGTAAATATTAGTAATGTTATTATTGTTGTATTATTATTGTGTTTAATAATAGTATTAATAGATTGTAAATATTAGTAGTGTTATTATTGTTGTATTGTTATTATTATGCATTTAATAATAGTAATAATATATTGTAAGTATTAGTAATGTTATTATTGTTGAATTAATTGTTGTTATTATGCATTTAATAATAGTAATAGTAGATTGTAAATATTAGTAGTGTTATTATTGTTGTATTGTTATTATTATGCATTTAATAATAGTAATAATATATTGTAAGTATTAGTAATGTTATTATTGTTGAATTAATTGTTATTATTATGCATTTAATAATAGTAATAGTAGATTGTAAATATTAGTAGTGTTATTATTGTTGTATTGTTGTTATTATGCATTTAATAATAGTAATAATATATTGTAAGTATTAGTAATGTTTTTATTGTTGAATTAATTGTTATTATTATGCATTTAATAATAGTAATAGTAAATATTAGTAGTGTTATTATTGTATTATTATTATGTGTTTAATAGTAATAATAAGTTGTTAATATCCATAATGTTATTATTATTGTTGTTGTTGTTATATTTGTAATGGATGATAGTGTCCACCTCAAGGGACCAGCCGAGCATGTGCAGAGAGAGAGGAACGAGGGGTTGTCATTATGGACGTTCTGGTTCTTTCGGGGCGAGCGGAGCGTCCGCACTGGGAGAAGCATCATCTGGCCAAGATGGCCGCCCAGCGCTGGCAGGAGCGCATTTGCCCTTGGGGGAGCGCGGCAGCGGTGGCAGCTGGGCCCAGGCTTCTCCCCCCCCCCAAAGAAACCCCCCGGGGGCCACCTCCTCCTCTTCGTCCGCTTGACGGGGAACATGCACGGAGCGGGAAGCCTTGGCAGGGCTTGCTGTTTTTGCAGGCGGCAGGCAGCTGCTCCGCGTCTGATCTGCCGCGTTTGCGCCGCCGGAAAACCCAGCAAACAAACTGGGCTCTAAAGGCCAATGCAGACGCTATCACAGGCATCAGAATAATAATAATAATTATTATTATTATTCTGATGCCTGTGATAGTCCCTTGAGGTGGACACTATAATCCATTACAATTATAACAACAACAACAATAATAATAATAACATTATGGATATTAATAACTTATTACTATTAAACACATAATAATAATACAATAATAACACTACTAATATTTACAATCTACTATTACTATTACTAAACACATAATAATAATTAATACGACAATAACAACATTACTAATATTTACAATCTATTATTACTATTATTAAACACATAATAATAATTCATTATTATTATTATTATTATTATTATTATTATTAGAAACGCAACAAGATGCGTCCACAGCGTCTAGGGCTGGGTGATGTATCGGCCAACAATGCGTGCAGATCCCAGTAGGCGCCGATTGTGTTTAAGTTGAGGCACTGCGCCCAGTGCGCCCATCCCCACTGGGACCCCCTTGACCGGCTTCTGCCAGAGTTGTCGTCGTCATCACCCGTATTAGTATTGTTGTTATTTTCCCGTGCATTGGGCTGGAAAAGGGTTTGACCTGCAAATTAAATTCTTCCTTTCATCTTTTCTTTCTCTCGTTCTTTCATTCATTCCTCCCTCTTTTCTTTCTTCTTCCTTCCTTCCTCTCCTCCTTTCTTTCTCCTTCCTTCCCTCCCTCCCTCCTTCCTTTTTTCCTTTCTCCCTCCCTCATTTCTTTCTTTCTCCCCTCCTTTCTCTCATTTCTTTCTCCTTCTTTCCCTTCTTCCCTTCCTTTCTCCTTCCTTCCTTCCTTCCCTCCCTCCTTTCTTTCTTCTTCCTTCCTCTCCTCCTTCCTTCCCGCCAGCCTTCCTTCTTTCCTCCCCTTTTTTTGTTCTTCCTTCCTTCCCTCCTTTCTTCCCTCCTTTCATTGCTTTCCCTTCTTTCCTTCCTTCTTCTTCCTTCCCTCCTTTCTTTCTTCCCTGCCTCCTTTATTTCTTCCTTCCCTCCTTTCTTTCTTCCCTGTCTCCTTTATTTCTTCCTTCCCTCCTTTCTTTCTTCCCTGCCTCCTTTATTTCTTCCTTCCCTCCTTTCTTTCTTCCCTGTCTCCTTTATTTCTTCCTTCCCTCCTTTCTTTCTCATTTCTTTCTCCTTCTTTCCTCCCTTCCTCCTCTACCTCCTCCTTTCTTCCTCCTTTCTTCTTTCTTTCTTTCCTCCTTTCTTCTTCCTTCCTTCCCTCCTTTCTCTCATTTCTTTCTCCTTCCCCCTTCTTTCTTTCCTTTCTTCCTTCCCTCCTTTCTCTTCCTTCTTTCCTCACCTCCTTCCTTTCTTCTTCCTTCCCTTTCTTTCTTCCTTTCTTTTCCTCCCTTTCTTCCTTCCTTCCCTCCTCTTTTCTTTCCTCCTTCCCTTCTTCCCTTCCTTTCTACCTCTCCTCCTTTGTTTCTTCCTTCCTTCTTTCTTCCTTCCTTCCCTCTCTCATTTCTTTCTCTTCTTTCCTTTCTTCCCCTCTCCTCTTTCTTTCTTCTTCCTTCCTTCCTTCCTTTCTTTCTCCCTCTCTCCTTTCTTCTTCCCTCATTCCTTCCCTCCTTTTCTCCTTCTTTCCTCCCCTTCTTCTCCTTTCTTCTTCCTTCCCTCCCTTCTCTCATTTCTTTCTCTTCTTTCCTCCCTTCTTCCTTTCTTCTTCTCCCCTCCTTTCTTTTCTTCTTCCTTCCTTATTCCTTCCTTCCCTCCTCTCTTTTCTTTCTCCTTTCCCTTCTTCCTTCCTTTCTACCTCCTCCTTTCTTTCTCCTTCCTTCTTTCCTTCCTTCCTTCCCTCCTTTCTCTCATTTCTTTCTCTTCTTTCCTTTCTTCCCCTCTCCTCTTTCTTTCTTTTTCTTCTTCCTTCCTTCCTCCCCTCCATTCTTTTCTCCCTCTCTCCTTTCTTCCTTCCCTCATTGCTTCCCCTCCTTTCTTTCTCATTTCTTTCTCCTTCTTTCCTCCCTTCCTCCTTTCTTCTTTCTTTCTTTCCTTCTTTCTTCTTCCTTCCCTTATTCCTTCCTTCCCTCCTCTCATTTCTTTCTCCTTTCCCTTCTTCCCTTCCTTTCTACCTCCTCCTTTCTTTCTCCTTCCTTCCCTCCTTCCTTTCCTTTCTTTCTTCCTTCCCTCCTCACCTCTCTTTCTTTCTCTTCTTTCCTTTCTTCCCCTCTCCTCTTTCTTTCTTCTTTCTTCTTCCTTCCTTCCTCCCCTCCATTCTTTTCTCCCTCTCTCCTTTCTTCCTTCCCTCATTGCTTCCCCCTCCTTTCTTTCTCATTTCTTTCTCCTTCTTTCCTCCCTTCCTCCTTTCTTCTTTCTTTCTTTCTTTCTTCTTCCTTCCCTCCTCTCATTTCTTTCTCCTTTCCCTTCTTCCCTTCCTTTCTACCTCTCCTCCTTTCTTTCTCCTTCCTTCCCTCCTTTCTCTCATTTCTTTCTCTTCTTTCCTTTCTTCCCCTCTCCTCTTTCTTTCTTCTTCCTTCCTTCCTCCCCTCCATTCTTTTCTCCCTCTCTCCTTTCTTCCTTCCCCTCCTTTCTTTCTCATTTCTTTCTCCTTCTTTCCTCCCTTCCTCCTTTCTTCTTCCTTCCCTCCTTTCTCTCATTTCTTTCTCCTTCTTTCCCTTCTTTCCTTCATTCCCTTCCTTCCGTCCGTCCTTCCTGGGGATCCTTCTGTGGGGTTTTGTTTTGGGGGGGAGAGAAGAGGGTGAGGCCAGGGCTGGCCGTTGTGCGGGGGGGGGGACGCCTTTCCTGGCCTTGGGGGGTGGGCTCAGCTGCCGAACGCACGTCCCCGAGTGCCTGGGCACATCTGCCGGGAGGGCCCCTTCCTTCCTTCTCCCCCTCCCTCCCTCGCTCGCTCGCTCTCTCGCTCCAAAGCCTCGCTCATCTATTTTTCATCCCCTGCTTTCCCCCCTTCTCTCCATCCAGAGGCGCTTTGCCTTCCTTCCCATCTGGGGCCCAGGCGGCCCCCAAGTGACCTGTTGAACTAGTGCAGGCCCCAGACGTGTTGATTGATTGATTGATTGATTGATTGGTTGGTGGTGTCAAGAGCGAACCTGCGTATTTGAGAAAACATAAAGTTTGCAAACTTGGCCTTTGGTTGAATGTCCTTTGAGCCGAGGAGGGCCGCGTGGGCCGCCCCGGGTGTGGCTGTGGGAAGGGCAGCACCTTGTGCACGGCACCCTTTCCCTATTGGGTGCGACTCCCCAGGGGTGCAACACCCG
>JARBWK010000249.1:0-42691 GCA_030556195.1 Anolis apletophallus | reverse complement strand
GGCGGGGGTGAGAAGCCCTCAACTGGCGTCCTCCTTCCTCAACGCCGCCAGCTAGTGAAAGTGGGGAGGGCGGTCTCGGGCTCCCGCTGAGTTCGGGGTGCCTCAGGGAGAGCTATCCTCTCCCGCTGTTATTTAACATCTATATCGACCACTCGCCCAGCTTTGGTGGGGTTTTGGGCTGGAGTGTCATCCAGTGCGCTGATGATACCCAGCTCATTCTGAGGTTGGACCCGGGCAGTCTCTGTACCGATAATTTCCATCTTTGCCTTGAAGCCGTTACTGGATGGCTGCGAGCCAGTAAGTTGAAGGTGAACCCGGCTAAGACGGAGATCTTGTGGCTGGGCCGCCCGGGGGGGGGGGGGGGTAGTGACCCAGTTGCCAACTTTCGATGGTGTGGCCCTCGGCCCTCCGCCATCGGTAAAGTCTGGGGAGTCGCCGGACGCCCACCTGTCCACATGGAGGAGCAGATTGGCTGCACCTGCAGGACAGCATTCTACCACCTACGGTTAGGCTAAGCGCCTGGCTCCCTACACTCTCCCAACGCGACCTTTACTCACGGTGATCAAGCCACGGTCATCTCGAGGCTCGATTACTGTAATGCGCTCTACATTGGCCTTCCCTTGTCGATGATCCGGAAGCTTAAGCTACTGCAGCACGCCACAGCCCGCCTCCTCCTGGGTGCTGCAAGATCTGACCGCGCGACCCCACTCTTGCGCGAGCTGCACTGGCTTCCGATTGAATTCCGGGTCCTCTTCAAGGTGTTAGTTCTCACCTTTAAGGCCATCTATGGTTTGGGAGCCAGTGTACCTGAGGAGCGACTTACCCCTATGTGCCCGCGAGATCACTGCGCTCTGAGGAGCTTAACCTCCTATGCCCCTTGATTCTTATCTCGTCCCCAGCCTTCGCAGAGGGCGAGTGTTTTTAATATGTTTTAACTGCTGATGTTTAATGTGTTTTAACTGTTTAATCTGTTTTATTACTCACGGTGTTTATGCTTCTTCTGTAAACCGCTCTGAGCTCCGGAGTGAGCGGTATACTAAATCGAAGTTAATAAATAAATAAATAAACTTGGCACACCATGCCCCCCATGACCCACACTCCATCCAACTGCAGTTTAGAGGAGGGCACACCGTGGATGATTGGACTTTCTCGCATCTCCTAAGAAGGGCACAGCAACGTGTGCGGGTACAGCTAGTAATTAATAGATAAATAAATAAATAAATAAATAATACAGCCTGGAAACTATGCAACACTTCAGTGATTTCAACCATGAAAGCCTTTTGACAATACATTAAAAACTAACAAGGTTTGGGATTCTGGGTGCAGGATTGGGCCCCTTGCAATGATCTTCTCATCCTTGGGTTGTTCAAGTCATCCATCAACTTCCTGTCATCGATCCTGTCCCAATAGATCGAGTGATGATCACCATAAACTTGACACATGGCTATAAAAATTTGCAACCGCATTCCTTGTTGATCTTCTGAGTTGTTTCCCCCGCTCTCATCCCCATGGCAATCTGCCGCCGCTGCTTTTACAATCTGCAGCAAAGAGATATAAACCGTCAAGCCTGTGCCTGATACCGTAGTTATTCAATAACTAGTCAGTGAATCCTTTAAAAATCCAGCTTGGTGGCTGTCTAGCCAACAGTCTCATTCAAAGGAGGCCTCTGGGCTGAGCTCATCATGAACGCCTACCTGGTTGCAGCCGTCTGCTTGTGTTCCTTGGTCGCCTTCTCGGCGGGGTCACCGTCAAGGTAAGATGAGTCCCGGCCTCCTCCTAAGATGAGAGAGAGCACATGCTTTCCATGCAGAAGGCCCCATGTTCCATCCTTGCTTTCTCCAAATATGATAGCAGAGATCCTGGACAATGCAATGTCCATGCTTTGTACAGTAGGCTTGTGCAAAAAAAAAATTGAAAGTTCGGAAAGAAAATCGGAGTCGGATGCAGGGGCGGTCGAGCTCACCCAGGGGTAGCGAACATTATTTGCTTTGGCGCTCCCAATGTGGGCTCCATTGGAGGCGCCGCGGCGCGCCCCGCCCTGCTGCTGCGCTGCTCTCCGGTTTCATGCGCATGCTGCGCAGTGCCTCTGGACCTCTCTTCAGGTCGTAGGCACTCTTTATCTTGTTGCCTTCCACGGAGCGCACATGCGCAGTGCCTCTGACCTCAAGAGAGGTCCGTAGGCACCTGCGCTGCGCTCTGCGGATTTCAGCGGCCTTGCGCTGCCAGTACCCTACGGACCTCTTTTGAGGTCCATAGGCACTGCGCGTGCGTGCGAAACCGCGGAGCGTACATGCGCAGTGCCTACGGACCTCTCTTGCGGAGCGCAGCGGCGCAGCACGGTGAGCGGCAGCTGCGGCGCCTCACAATGGCGCCCCCCCGGGCGTCCAAGATGGCGCTCTACGCGGCCGCGTAGGCCGCGTAATGGCAAAGACCGCCCCTGGTCGGATGCCATATTCAAAGCATTTGTGTAGCCCAATTTTTAGAATCAAAACTTTTTTGTTTTAGTTTTGTATACCTCGGAAGGCTTCCAGAGTCAGTTTCATATTCAAGCCTAGACAAGGAAGAAAAGACAAAGGCTGCCTTAGTGCCTTAGTAAGCATATACTTGTTTGAATATACAGTTTCCCTCGCTACTTCGCGGTTCACTTTTCGCGGACTTGCTGTTTTGCGGGATTTTGCCTCCCAGGTTAAGAATGGTTGCTCTTGCCCAAAGTGGCATTCTAATCCCACCTCCTGACAACAATGGACTACGGTAGGGGGTTTCACCCTTTCCCTCGGGAGAGAGGCAGCCAAACAAGAGAGATTGCACAGCAAAGAAAAGATAGCTATCCAAAAAAAAAAGGTCGCTTGCGATTGCCTTTAAATCTTGCCTCGCTTCTGCCTCACCCTCGAAACTCGATATACTTGTATAGTAGGGGTGGATAACTCCACTTTTAAAACTTTGAAACCCATTAATATTTAGTATTTGAAATTATTTTGACCCTATATCGACCCTCGGCGTCCAACCTGGAAGTGAAATTTCAAAACCGAACCTGGGATCGCCATTTTTTGTAAACGTCACATTATTAGGTAGGTTCCCCCTCCCCTCCTCAGTTCTCAACTCGGGAGAGGAGACTGGAAGGCAGCAGCACCCTCCTTTCTCCTCTCGCCAGCTGAGAGCGGAGGCGGGCGCTTTGGAAGCAGCCTGGCCGAGCTATCCTCCTGTTCCCTAGGCTCTCTCTCACAAGCGGAGGGAGAGCCTGGAGAACAGGAGGAAATTCCTCCGAATTTCGGAGTTAGTTCTCAGCGGGGAAGGAGGACGCGAGGGGCTGCCCTCCGCACCTCCTTCCCTGCTAAGACCTAAAGCACGTCAAGCCTTGTGTCACAACGCGGGTCCTGGCACGGCCCCTTAATCACACACACAGAGACAATGTCAATTAACTATTTATTAAGCACAATTAGTTGCAGATGAAAAAGGTAAAATGTCCAAAAGTGAATAGATAAGAACATAAGAACATAAGAAGAGCCATGCTGAATCGGACCTCAGCCCATCTAGTCCAGCATTCTGTATCACACAGTGGCCCACCAGTTGTACACGGGGATCTCGAGCAGAAGGGAGGGCAAAACCCTGACCTGCTCCCAACCCCCCACAACCAGTACCCAGGGAAATCCTGCCTACCTCAACCAACTCCGAGATCAATAAGTCCAAAGTAATCAGCAATTCAGGTTCAAAAGTAAGTCCAAAAAGCAGGGAATCTCTCAAAAGCAAGGTCCATAAAAACAAAGCGAAATCAAGCAAGGCAACTTAGTCCGTAGGCAAAGAAGGTAATCCAAGGTACAGGGTATGACAAGGTCTCAAGGTAGTTCTTGGCAAAGCGAGCCAAACTATGGCTTCCAGGGAACAGCAGACCACCGATGCATCTGTCCAGCAACGACGTGGCCGCTCAACTGAGGAACTTTCCCACAGAGTGTATACTTAATTCCCACTCTTGTGAGACCAGCGCCTCTCCAGGCTCTGCTTCCAATCTCTTAAGGGTAGCCACAATACTACTCCTCCGGTCGAAGCTCCTCGCAGGCTCAGCACCATCTGGCCCGTTATCTTCCTGGGAAAGTGCCTCCAACTCGGTTTCCATCTCTTAAGAACATAAGAACATAAGAAGAGCCATGCTGAATCGGGCCTCAGCCCATCTAGTCCAGCATTCTGTGTCACACAGTGGCCCACTAGTTGTACACGGGGATCTCTAGCAGAAGAGAGGGCAAAACCCTCACCTGCTCCCGACCCCCCACAACCACTACCCGGGAAAATCCTGCCTGCCTCCATCAACACAGAGGTGGCACTTGGATGTCCATTTCAGTAACTACTGATTCCCTTGGTGTCCATGAATCTG
The DNA here is from genome assembly GCA_030556195.1 of Anolis apletophallus. Lineage (NCBI taxonomy): Eukaryota > Metazoa > Chordata > Lepidosauria > Squamata > Anolidae > Anolis > Anolis apletophallus. Next base: position 38,325 of record JARBWK010000249.1, on the reverse strand, counting down.
TCTAATCCTGCCTTGAAGCTGTCCAGGCTGACAGCTGTCACAACCTCCTCTGGAAGTGAGTTCCATAACCCAATGACCCTCTGGGTGAAGAAATATTTCCCTTTATTAGTCCTAACTTTCCTACCTTGGAGCTTCAGGGAGTGCCCCTAGTCCTAGTGTTTTGTGACAAAGAAAATATTTTCTTTATTCACCTTTTCTATCCCATGCATGATTTTATACACTTCGATCAAGTCACCTCTTAAACGCCGTCTTTCAAGGCTGAAAAGACCAAGGCGTTGCAACCTGATTTCATAAGGGAGCCGCTCCATCCCTTGGATCATTTTGTTGCCCTTTTCTGTACCTTTTCCAGTTCCGTTATATCCTTCTTGAGGTGTGGAGACCAGAATTGTACACAGTACTCAGATGTGGCCTCACCATAGATTTGTAGAGAGGCAATACAACATTTGCCGACCTATTTTCGATTCCTTCCTGATCATGCCAAGCATAGAATTTGCGTTTTTCACTGCTGCTGCGCACTGGGTTGACATCTTCATTGAGCTGCCCACCAAGACCCCGAGATCCCTTTCCTGGTTTGTCTCGGAAAGCTTTGATCCCATCAATTGGTAGGTGTAGTTGGGGTTCTTTGCCCTGATGTGCATGACTTTACACTTGTTTAGGTTAAAATGCATTTGCCACTTTGTTGCCCATTCACTCAATTTCGAGAGATCTTTCTGGAGCTCTTTACAGTCAGTTTCATTTTTAACTACCCTGAACAGTTTAGTGTCATCTGCAAACTTTGCTACCTCACAATTTACTTCTACATCCAGATCATTTATGAATAAATTAAAAAGTAACGGACCCAAAACTGAACCTTGGGGTACGCCACTTCTCACCTCTTTCCACCCAGAGAAATGTCCGTTTATTACCACCCGTTGTTTCCTACAGTTTAGCCAGGTTCCAATCCAGGACAAGACCTGTCCCCTGATTCCATGGCTGAAGAGCTTATTTAGGAGCCTTTGGTGAGGACTTTGTCAAAAGCCTTTTGAAAGTCAAGGTAAACAATATCGACTGGGTCCCCTTTATCTATGTGTTTATTTACACCCTCAAAGAATTCTAACAAGTTAGTAAGACATGATTTGCCTTTGCAGAAACCATGTTGATCTCTTCCTCCGCAGCTGGTGGCAACAATCGCTCTTGTGAGCCGAAGCCTCCTGGTTTCTCATATTCGCAATCTGATCTGGAATCTTGCTGGCCTTCATCATCCGAATAAGCAGAAGGCCAGGTGCCATCCCATTGCAAACTGTCAGTCGGGGATGCATGCCCATCAGCCCCTGCATCCCCTCCATCTTGGCCCAAAGCAATCGGGACCCCGAGCAGCACCCCACCCCCTGGCTGGAACGGAGGCTGGGTTGCTACACCTTGACGCGGTTTAGTTCTTAGAAGGAAAGGAGGAGTATCCGCACCTCTTTCCTGCTAAGAACTAAAGCGTGTCAAGCCTTGACGCGGTTTAGTTCTTGGCAGGGAAGGAGGGGCGGACAACCTTCTCCTCCATTCCTCCCTCTGCAAGCTCAGAGGCATCCCGGGTTATATTTAATCTGGGATGCCTCTGAGCTTGCTGTGGAAGGAACGGAGGAGTAGATGGCAACAAGCCATCCACTCCTCCGTTCCTCTCCCCGCAAGCTCAGAGGCATCCCCGATTATATTTAATCCAGGATGCCTCTGAGCTTTCTGGGAAAGGAACGGAGGAGTGGATGGCAACAAGCCATCCATTCCTCCTGTTATGGAACAGAGACGTAAGCAGCCAAGTCCAGGAGTAAAAAGGTAACAAAAGTTTATTAGCACAATAAATGGGAAGAGGACTAACAAAAAAGTAGCCAAAATCTGGCTTTTAAAACCCACAAAAATCCCAGGAATGCCCAAAAAAAGAATACTGTGGAGGGAAAACCAAAACAAACACAAGACGTCCGTCTGCGTCGTCCAACAGGGGGTGTTCACGAAGAGAAGTCCAAAAGCCAGTCCAGAAGTCGTAGGGTAGGAGAAAGACAGATGGAAAAGGAGGAGACATTCCAGGGTCGTCAGGGTCTGAGTATATATAAAGCACATAATTCACAGCCCCCATTAAACACAGCGTCTACCTCCCTCCATGTAATACAATACCAACACTCTGCAGCAGGAAGTCACAGTAGTCACAGCGAAGGTCAAGAAGTACACGGCAGGAACTAAACAGAGAAGCAGACATTGAATCCCAAAACCCCCCACCTTTTCCCAACATCAGCTAGAGCTGCCACAGCAGCTCACCCAAGGAACAAAGTGGAGAAATAACCCATAACTCACAAGTAACTGGAACCAGGATCAAAGGTACACAAAGTCAGGAACACAGGATCACGAACCAGAATAGCAACTCTTTGACCATCGTTAAGGGCCAAGTCAAATGCCCACTTCTTTTATAACACTTGGCATCTGAAGCCCTGCCCTGCTCCAGAGCAACAGCTGCTTCATTCCTTGCAGCTGTTGAACTATGCACAGACCTCCAAGCTGTCCAACGATCTTGCTGGCTTAAAGTGTCCCACTCAGCTTCTGAATGTGTAGAAGGCCAATCCTGATCCGTCTCAAACCCCAGGAAAATACTGTCACCAGAGTCTGTATTACATACATCTCTCACTTCCTGAACTAATGACGGATGTAACTCCGTATCACTCTCTTCTGACTGTAGTTCTGCATCCCCAGGAAACCCTTCAAAGGTGTCTGAATCAGTAGGATCCCTAAGTATGTGCTGGATCTTTCTCCTCTGTTCACTGCCTTCCAGGCTTGAGCCACTAGCAGCCCTTTTGATCCCAGCTGCAGGAGCCTGATCATCCAGAGCCTCGCCCAAATCCATGCTACTGTTTGATGTTATTGACTCAGCATCTTCCCCAATGCTACTAGCTGTAGTAGCTGAAGGCTCAATCACAACACCTCTGTTCCTCCCCTGCAAGCTCAGAGGCATCCCGGGTTATATTTAACTCGCGATGCTTCTGAGCTGGGGAGGGAGGGAGGGAAGAGGGGAGGGCTTGCCCGCCATTCTTCCCTCCCAGCTGGCGTAAGGAATAATACTGAAAATGCGTTATTAATTATGTTTCAATCACAAAAAATTTTTAAAATTTTTCGGATTGATTTCTATAACGACCCAGCACTGGAAATCCCCCACGAGTTTAAAATCACATTTTTTTATGGATCAACCACCCCTACTATATAGCATCTCTTCTTTGCGGATTTTCACTTGCCGCGGGTGGTCCTGGAACATAACGCCCACAATAAGTGAGGGAACACTGTACTTGTTTCAATAGATAGAGGTATGTGTAAAAATGGTTAGTACATAATAAGGTGTAGTATATACTAGGCCTGGTTAGGTTCGTTGGAATGCTCATAAAATCGGAATGAATTCGGATTAAATTCACTTTTGAAGCGGTTTTGAAGCGATGTAAGCAAGCCGGAAGTGAATTTGCCATTTTGAAGCCACTGCCACCATTTTCGGAAAGATTCTTGGTTTCCCTTCCCTGGCCTTCCTTTCCGTGTGCAGCTCTGACGCGGAGGGAAGGCATCCATGTCCAAACTGGGTGTTTAATCTTAACAAAAAATATTGGGGAGTGTTTCGATTTTTAAATCCCCTCTTCCACCTTTCCTGCATGCTTCCAATATTGATTTGTATGCACAAATTTAATGAATTTGATATGCAAAACAAAATAAAAACAAACATTTGTACACCCCTGACAAATAACATGGAGCCCCCAATGTTGCAGCAGGTTGAACTGCTGAGCTGCTGAACTTGTTGACAAAAAAGTTGCAGGTATGAATCTGGGGAGCGGCTTGAACTCCCGCTGTCAGCCTCATCTTCTGTCAACGTAGCAGTTCAAAAATATGCAAATGTAAGTAGAGCAATAGGTACTGCTCCGGTAGGAAGGTAACAGCGCTCCATGCAGTCATGCCTATGCCCACGTGACCTTGGAGGTGTCTACGGACAACGCCGGCTCTTCGGATTGGAAATGGAGATGAGCACCAACCCCTGAAGTTGGACACAACTGGACTTAATGTCGGGGGAAAACCTTTACCTAACAATTAACATAAAATGCATAATTTAACATTTAATTTAACATACATGTAAAGGTGCCTTGAGTGGGATTGAGAAAGTCTGGGTATAAATAGGGTAAATAAAATAATAAATTCTAGTTTTAAAATCCCGTATAAAATTCAATTCCTATGATCCATAAACACACCATTACCTTAGCCATAGGGTTTCTTGTTGAGCAGTGTTTCCCAACCGCTGTGCCGCGGCACACTACTGTTCTGTGAAGGATCCTCTGGTGTGCCGCGAAAAACGTCTCCCCCCTTTCTCCCCCTCCTGTTGAACTCCTGCTGCTTGGGGGAGGAGGAGGAGGAGGAAGGGCTGGGCTGCAGCGAAGAAAAACAGGAAGGGGCCAGGGCGCCGCCTCCTTCGGCCGTTTACCCAGCCAGCCTCCAATCGAGGGAGGAAAGAGGGAAGAGTGACGTCGGTCGGGCCCCGCCCCCTTCCCAGCGGCAGAAGCGTGCTCATTTAAGCGCCGCTCTCCGCCATGACTCTGGCCCCTCGCTCGCTAAGGCCATGCGGAGGAGGAGGAGCATGAGCGGTGGACAGGCTTCAGTGGGCGGGGCTGAAGCCCGTCCACCGCTCATGCTCCTCCTCATCCACGCAGCTTCAGCGAGCGAGGGGTGGGAGTCATGGCGGAGTGCAGCCCCCATCCCCGGCGCCGCTCTCCACCATGACTCCCGCCCCTCGCTCGCTGAGGCCGCGCGGAGGAGGAGGAGCATGAGCGGTGGACGGGTTCAGTGAACGAGGGCCCACAGTCATGGCAGAGAGTGGCGCCGGGGACTGGGAATTGCCGCCTTCTCCCTCTCCCCCGCCACCCTTTTCGCCTGTGAGCTGCTACCCGTGGCAATGGGAGCGGCTGAGGCTGGCGGCGGGACCCTGGGATGGAGCCTGGGCTTGGTGGCGGCCCTCGGCCTGCTCTACTGCCTGAGGAGCCCGCTTGCCAAGTTTGGTCCAGATCCATCATTGTTTGAGTCCACAGTGCTCTCTGGATGTAGGTGAACTACAACTCCAAAACTCAAGGTCAATTAACTATATGTATCTATGGTGTGTTCATCGAAACAGGCCCAGGTTTCACACTGAGTGTATAAATACATTTAAAAGCATATTAACTATATGTATTACTGTGTTAGAGTGTCATTTTGGTTGGTGGTGTGCCCCCAGATTTTTTAAATGTTAAAAATGTGCCGCACCTCAAAAAAGGTTGGGAAACATTGTTGTAGAGTAGGGCTGTCCAACTCCTTCCGACCCAAGGATCACCTGGGGGGTTGTAGGTGATCAGTGAGCAGGGGGGCGGGGCCGCTGGCGAGGGACAGAGCGGGGGGCGGGGTCGCTCACGTAGCCCCTCCTCCTTCACCCGGGCCCCGGGTAAAGGAGGAGGGGCTTTGGAGGGAGAAGGTAGCCGGCTCCCCCGCCCTTCCTAGCAGTAGGCAGCGCCAAGGGCGGTGCGTCACCCCAGGCCTCTGATGCGCCACCCTTGGCGCCGCCTACTGCTCCTTTTCGGCGGGTCCCCCTCCCTAGGAAGGGCGGCGCAGAGAGAGGGACGGAAGGGGCGGTGTAGGGAGGAGGAGCTGGCTCCCTTCCTTCTCCTCCCTGCCCCGCCTCCCTCGGCCGCCATTTTTAAAAATATATATATGTTCAAAAATATAATTTTTTAAAAAATCTTCCAGGCGGGTAGCGGGGGCGTGTCCAACAGGCTGGGGGGCCGTATATGGCCCGCGGGCCGCCTGTTGGACAGCCGTGTTGTAGAGGATGGTCTACTTCAGTTGAGATGTTGCAATAGGATCTGGATGGTTAACTTTTTGCCACTGTGCATGGCATTCTTGAGCACATACTTTTTTTGGTTTCAGGATTTATAAAATGGATGTGCACATTAGATTTGATGTTGTATTACCTTTGAGTCAATGTGAGATGTATTCGACATGCCTGAGTACAGCAGCTCAGCGTGTTTTGCTTTTCGTATTACTTCTGCAGGTGGACGACTTCTCATTATCCTTGGAGTCCGTGAAGCAGCTAAAGTCCCTCATTGATGCCACGCCCATCAATCCTCGCCTGCGCTCCAACCGGCTTGTGTATGTGTGTGCCGACCCACTGCTGCCCACGGAGATCAAGCCGCTTTGCTCCAGCTCCAAAGCATCTCGTCTGCTCCCACAACTAGGTACATAGCAGTAGACCCCCAGGGAATGCTTATATATTAGATATTATAGTATATATAACGTATATTTTAGGGGTGGGTATTTTATTTATTTATTTACAGTATTTATATTCCGCCCTTCTCCCCCCGCAAGGGATTCAGGGCAGATTACAATGTAACACACCAGTAGCTAAACCTAAACTAATATTTCTGAGTCGTCAATATAGCACATCTGTGTTCCCTAGATGTCTATTAAGAGTGCATAGTCAATACACTGCTGAATGCAATCTGCCAATGCTCGCAGAGGCGAAGCACCAGCGTGGGACAGTGGCACTCCACTCCGTTCACCGTCAGAAATGCCCAATATAGGAAAAATCCGGGGCGGTGTGTATAAGAGTCTAGATCAGGGCTGTCCAACTTCTGGCGGGTCCAGGGCCGGATAAGAGGTCACTGATGACCTGCAGGGCCGCTCGGCCCCGCCCCAGGCCCCGCCCCCAGGCCCCGCCCCCAGGCCAGGCCCCGTCCCCTCCTAAAGCCGCCGGAGGGTAGGCGGCGCAAGAGCAGCGCCCACAGGCCTGGCGTGACGCGCTGCTCTTGGCACCGCCTTCCTACTCCTTCGGCGCCCTCCTTTCCTAGGCCGGGGAGCCGCCGAAAGGAGGAGTAGGCGGTGCCAAGAGCAGCGCGTCATGCCAGGTCTGTGACGCGCTGCTCTTGGCGCCGCCTCTCTCTGCCCTTTCGGGCTCCCCCGCTCTAGGTAGGAGGGGCGCCAAAAGGAGGAGCTAGCTCTCTTCCTCCTCCCTGCCCTGCCTCCCTCCCCCCCTTCGCCATTTCTTTTTAAAAAATCGATTTTTTAAAAATTTAAAATGGCGGCTGAGGGCATAGGTGGGGCCGTGTCCAACAGGCTACGGGGCCAGATCCGGCCCCGGGCCGCCAGTTGGACAGCCCTGGTCTAGATCAAAGGTATCCTAGGTTCCCAATGATGTATACAAAACCAGATGTATAGCAAACTATAAACAGGAACTGAATCCCAAACAATATGAACCGGGTCCGCCGTGACGCGCTCCCAAATACCGTTGCCGGCTTGATGTTCCACAGACTCGTAGCGAGAAGTGCCGATTGGCGGGCGGCGTAGCTGAATCCCAACTCATTCCACACCTGTACCTTTGTAGATAGGTGTTGTGGACTCCCTACCCGATGGTAGAGTCCCGGGTGGACGCCAACTGGACGCCCCAACGTATGGGCGTGTAGCAACGCAGTGAAGCGTCAAGCCGCGTTGCTGCCGCGTCTCCTCCAGACCACACCAGGCAATTGCCGAAAGATGGATCGGACGCGGACGAATTACGTCACGCGTCCCGGGCTGGTGTTAGCGAACTGATGACGTGGCGCTGTATGCGGAAGTATACTGTAGATCCTAGGCGTCGATGATATGAGACTCCCAGTGGCGTAGTTACGTGCCCCGGGTGCGCCAGACCAGCCGAATGCTGATCTGATGGATCCGTATCTGTGGCGGGGGCTCAGGCCAATTGCACATACAAGCCCCTTCCCTCGTGGGCCTGGTCCAATGGGAAAAACACTCCCCGAAGTGAACAGGAGTGTGGATGTACAGCGTCCCTCAGGGTTCCCTCATGGAGTTATTGGCAGAACCAGAAATGTGGCCCATAAGCCTCCAGGAAAACACAGGGACATGAAGCAATATCAAAAATAGTTTATTGGGTCACATGAATCTGTTTAGTTTGCAGATTACAATGTACACTTACATGGCAAACATTCAATGCCATAGACACACAACACATATAGACAGACAGTCAGAGGCTATTTAACTTTTTTCTGGCCACCAGGGGAACTGTCGCTTCACCGTCCATCTGCGACACTGATGAAGTACTTTCTGCATTCCCCGCATGATTTTTTCTGGAGATATTTTATGGCCTCGTAAATATGTGAAGTTAGCCTCGCCACACATAGGTGGTACCTACATTTCCTATTTGACATATGTAACTGTCTTTCAGTTTGCAAAGGTTGACAACAAATTACACAAAATTGGCTGGAAGCTCACTCCGACCCGGGCTGGCTTCAAACTCATGACCTTTTGGTCAGTAGTGATCTTAATGCAGCTGACACCCAGCCAGCTGCGCCACAGTCCCGGTGTAATTTTTCATTAGTCATCGTAATTCGGACCTCACAGCAGCGTTTGATACAGTCGATTACGATCTATTGACTCACTGTCTTGCCGGGGCTGGAGTGAGGGGGACAGTCCTTAAATGGGTGTCCTTCTTCCTCCGGAACCGGTCACAGCGAGTGAGGAGGGGCGAGGTTGTCTCCGGGGGTTCCCCGCTGCTCTGCGGGGTCCCTCAGGGGGCAATCCTCTCCCCTCTGTTATTTAACATCTATATGCGACCACTTGCTCAGCTGGTACGTAGCTTTGGGCTTGTGCCATCAGTACGCTGGTGACACTCAGCTCATTCTGGGGATGGAGGGCCGACCCGAATCCGTACCCGATAATTTCCATCGCTGCCTTGAGGCCGTTACTGGATGCCTGCGAGCCAGTAGGTTGAAGGTGAATCCGGCTAAGTCGGAGATCCTGTGGCTTGGTCATCCGGGCGTTGGGGACATTCAGCTTCCAACCCTGGATGGCGCGACACTATGTCCGTCGTCATCTGTAAATAGCCTTGGGGTTACTTTAGACCCTCTGCTGTTGATGGAGACACACATCTCCATCGTCAGTAGATTAGCGTTTTTCCATCTCCGCTAGGCAAGGAAGCTGGCCCCCTACCTGTCCCGCCACAATCTAGCCACAGTGGTCCAAGTCACGGTCATCTCAAGGCTGGACTACTGTAATGCTCTGTACATTGGCCTTCCTTTGTCGGTGATCCGGAAACTCAAGCTGGTGCAGAACGCTGCAGCTTGGCTGCTGGCAGGCGTTCCAACATGCTGCCACATTACTCCCATCTTACAAGAACTGCACTGGCTCCCAGTTGAATTCCGGATTACTTTCAAAGTGCTGGTATTGAACTTTAAGGCCTTGAATGGTCTGGGGCCAGTGTACCTAAGGGACCGCCTCACCCTATACTGTCCTACTTGACCACTGCGTTCAGAGTCACATAACCTTCTGGTAATCCCAAGCTGTAACTCCTTCCACTTGACTTCAACACGGAGGAGAGCTTTCCGTATTATGGCACCAACACTTTGGAATGCGCTCCCCCCAGAAGTACGTGCTCTTCCCAGCTTGCTGGCCTTTCGGAAGGCCTGTAAGACTTTGTTATTCCAACAGGTGTTCGGCCTTTAAATTGCAGGCCCTCTGCTATTGGAAACTGCAGGCTCTCTGACACCTGCTATTATGTGTGTTCAAATTGTTGTATTGTTTTAGGATTTTTAAATGTATCTTTTAATGTATTTTATATATGTGGTTTTAACCATATTTTACTATGTGTAAGTCGCCCCGAGCCGGATGGGAGTGGCTATGGATAAATCCCCCAAAAAAAAGAAAAGAAAAAAAGAAAGAAAGAAATATACAATCCCAGAAAACCGCACAATAATAATAATAATAACTATTAAAGTTGAAAAGGACCCCAAAGGCCAACCAGTCCAACCCCTTTATTCTGCCAGGAAGGAAAATACAATTACATTATTGTATTTTGACAAAGATTTAACCCAGTAGCGCAATGGGTTGTGCCAGCAGAACTGAAGACCGACAGTTCGCCGGTCAGAATCTGGGAAGAGCACAGATGAGCTCCCTCTGTCAGATCCAGCTCCCCATGCGGGAACATGAGAGAAGCCTCCCACAAGGACGGTAAAATCGTCCCGGCGCGACTTAGCCACAGTGGTCCAAGCCACGGTCATCTCGAGGCTGGACTACTGTAACGCTCTGTACATTGGCCTTCCTCTGTCGGTAATCCGGAGACTCAAGCTGGTGCAGAACGCTGCAGCGCGACTCCTAGCGAGGGTCCCGATTGGCCACCACATCATGCCAATCCTGCGCGAACTGCACTGGCTCCCAATTGAATGCCGGATTACCTTCAAAGTGTTAGTCCTGACTTTTAAGGCCTTACATGGTCTGGGGCCAGTGTACCCGCGGGACCGCCTTGTCCCATACCATCCCACTAGATCACTGCGCTCCGAAGAGCTAAATCTCCTGGTCATCCCAAATGTGAGGACCTTCCATCTGTCTGCAACACGCGGGCGGGCTTTCTCTGTTGCAGCTCCAACCCTGTGGAACGCACTGCCCGCCAGCATCCGTGCCACCCAGAGCCTCCTCCTGTTCAGGAGAGCAGTTAAGACATTGCTGATCCAGCAAGCCTTCGGGGTTAACTAGACTGTAGCTCGCGCTGCCTAGCTGTCAGCCCACTGCGACTCCATCTGCTGTTTCAACTGTTCTAACTGTAATTCTATTCTAATGGTGTTACTGTGGTTTATGAGATATCTGTCAATTGTATTTTACGAACTGTTGTGAGTCGCCTCGAGCCGTTGGGGGGGGGGGGGCGGCAGACAAATGCGAAATAATAATAATAATAATAAAAATATCAAAACATCCAGGCAACGCCCTCTGGGCCAGTGATTTTCAACCAGTGTGCCGCGGAACACTAGTGTGCCGTGAGAGATCATCAGGTGTGCCGTGGGAAATTATTTTCGAACTTCATTCATATATAAACTATAAGGTGCACCTGTCCCTTTAAGAAATGCACCGTAGCACTCTTGCATCACCTAAGACGTGACGCGAGAGTGCTATGGTCGCGCCATCCTGGATTCACTCAGACGCGGCTAAGTAAACAAAGTTAGAGTTAGTGCTGCCGTTTCCAACATACTAGCAGACAATTCCTGCTGTTTTTCACATACACAACATATAGACGAACAGAGGCAAACTCTGGCCACCAGGGGGAGCTGACGCACTCCACATCTCTCAGCGTTCCTTGTTGTTCCCTTCCGCATTCCTCAGTGTTCCTGGAGTTCTTTAATGGCCTCATAATTCAGTCAAAATTTGCCTCCCCACTTAATGTGGTACCTTTATCTCCTACTTGACAGATGCAACTGTCTTTCAGGCTGCAAAGGTCGACAGCAGGCTACACTTTAAGGTCGAGCACCCACCTCGACCCGGGCAGGCCTCGAACTCATGACCTACTGGTCAGAGAGATCTTATGCAGCTGACACTTAGCCAGCTGCGCCACATTCCCGGTGCGGATCTATCTATGATATCTGTCAGTTCTTGTTACTGCCCCAGGTACAAATGCCATAGAACAAATCCATCTACTCACCTAATAATAATAATAATAATAATAAGGTTAGAGCTCCCTTCTAAAAACCATTTTTCCTCCTTCTTTTGGCTGCAGTGAGCATCGCCAGAGATTCGGCCGTCTGCGAGATCTGTGCGAACGTGGCCTGCTCCGGTTGCTAAGGAGAGAAATCCCCCCGCCGTTTCTCCTGGCTTCAACGAGGATCCCGATGGCTGGCCTTTCCTGTCCTTGATGCCTCTGCTTCATCCCTCTCAGATGGAAGAGCGTTGACTTTCCGAAGAGCCGTCTGATCTGCAGAAAGCGATGGCATAGTCACACCACGCTTCGCAATGCGAGGACTCCTTCGTACGGAAACAAGGCAACTTTGCCCCAGAAAGAAGTGTTATGAGCATGAACTTTGATGGAAATGGTGTAGTGAAGTTTCCCCCTCTTTCCTTGTCTTCTGCTTCCAGCTTAGGTTGCAATAGTCTATGATGTTTTGGGGGAGGGTCAATGGGTATCATGGCTCAGGTTTGCACTATCGATTGTGTGTGTTGTTATGCTGAAATGGAATACACATTAAAATATGGGCCATTCTGCCCTAAATCCTATTAAATGGCGTCAAGTCAACTTTGAGTTATGGAGTTCCTTAGAGCAGTGTTTTTCAAACTTTTTTTTAGCCGCGGCACATTTTTTACATTTACAAAATCCTGGGGCACACCACCAACCAAAATGACACAAAATGACACTCTAACACAGTAACACATATACTTAATATGTTTCTAAATGTATTTATTAGGCATGAGAAAAAAGTTATGAAAATCAAAAGAAATCGTAAGTGATTCGTATGTAATGGGACTTTCTAGTTTATACGCATCACGGCAGCTAACCAGGAAGTAGACTTTCTTTACGGTCCTTGAGGCCAACAATTTGCGTAATGATCGTAATTAATTCTTATTGTACTACGTACTCACTTCTCCCTGTCTTCTCCCCTCATTTCCTTCCCGCCTTCATTCAGCTTCTTCTTTTTCCCCGCATTTCTATGGGGAACTGGAAGTGACGCTGCTGCTAGGCAATGCATTCTGGAAAGTGTAGTCCTCCTCTTTCCTGCTGGCTTCTCTTCCCCCCCCTCTTCCCCGTTGCTCTGCCTTGCCCCATCGCAGGGGCCAACTTCACCCACACACACGCGCTTCTCCTCCTCTCTCCCCCCTGCGTTCTCTCAGATGCTTCTCCCCCTTCTCTTCCCCATTGCTCTGCCTTGCCCCATCGCAGGGCCAACTTCAGCCTCCAGGTAGGTGTTTTGGACTTCAACTCCCACCATTCCTCACAGCCTCAGGCCTCTTCCTTTTCCTCTCAGCCTGGGCAAACTTGGGCCCCCTCGCTCCCTCAGGATCGGGTGAGAGAGAGGCAGCGAGGAGCGAGGGGGCTCCTCCTCCTTTTTGCTGCTTCCAAGAATAGAATACCCCCCTCCCTCCCTCCTTCCCTCCCTCCTTCCTATTTGGAGAGTCCCATATAGAATTCAGTGTGATTTATTCAGGTTTTGGCCTACAACTCCCAGAAATCCCAGCCAAATTACCAGCTGTTAGGATTTCTGGGAGTTGTAGGCCAAACCATCTGGAATGCATGCTCTGGCATACCGAACTACTAACGAATTTCGTTAGTAATTGTTACATTTTATAAATTTTTGGAAATTTTTTTGTAAGTCTTTCTTTTACTAATAAAAAAAACCCTCCCCCATTTGATTTTAGAATCGCCATTTTTGGGTTTGAAACCATGCCTAGTATTTATACACTCAGTGTGAAACTTGGGCCTGTTTAGATGAACACAACATAGATATCCTGGCAGGAATGGCAGAAAGACACAAACTTCCCACACAGAACTCCCATAACCTAGAGCAGTCATTGTCAACCGGTGTGACGCGGCACACCAGTGTGCCGTGCGAGCACGTGGTGTGCCGCAACTCCGTCCGCTCGCCCCGCGTTTCTTCCCCCTCCGGCTGCTGCTTGGAGGAGGAGGCCAAGCGGGCGGAGGCGGATCCGAGCCTACCGGGTGAGGCGGGCTCTGAGGTCTTGTGTGTGTGTGTGAGAGAGGAGAGGGTTGGAGGAGCGGGAGGGCGCCGGGCTGGGGGAGGCTTTTCCGCCTGGCCTCCGTGCCCTTCCGAAGTCGGAAGGACGCGAGAGCCGGGCGAAAAGCTTCCCCCGCGAGCCAACGAGGCCTGCGGGAGGCTTCTCCACCTGTCCCCGCGCCCTTCCCAAATTGGGCTGGCGCGGGGGCCAGGAGGAGCGTTTCAGGCAGCAAGGTCCTCGCTGCCTCAGGGAGGTGTCTCCGCCTGTCCCCCGCGCCCTTCACAAATTGGGGACGGGAGAGGGGGCCAGGAGGTGCACTTCCCCAGGCAGGAAGGTCCTTGCTGCCTCAGGGAGGCGTCTCCGCCTGTCCCCCGCGCCCTTCCCAAATTGGGGACGGGCGAGGGGGCCAGGAGGTGCAAGGCCATTAAATGCTAATCAGCATGGCCATTTGCAACATTCGCACTTGCCTAAAGCAGGCAAGAGTTCTTTCTTCCACCCTGGACATTATTCCACAGATATATACACCTCACTTGCCTAGTTACTAACAGCTTACCACCTCTGAGGATGCCTGTCATAGATGTGACTGAAACGCCAGGAGAGAATGCTTCTGGAACATGGCCATACAGCCTGAAAACCTCACAGCAACCCGGTGATTCTGGCCATGAAAGCCTTTAGCAAAAGCTCTTGATTTCTGCCAGGATATCTATGTTGTGTTCATTGAAACAGGCCCAGGTTTCACACCGAGTGTATACTTTAAAATCATATTAACTATATGTATTACTGTGTTAGAGTGTCATTTTGTTTCATTTTGGTTGGTGGTGTGCCCCGGGATTTTTTAAATGTCAAAAGTGTGCCTCGGCTCAAAAAAGGTTGAGAAACACTGACCTAGAGAAAATACTATAAGAGTGTGGTGGGCATTGACCTTGGGTTTTGGAGTTGTAGTTCACCTATATCCAGAGAGCACCGTGGACTGAAACAATGTTGGATCAGGACCAAACTTGGCATGAATACTCAATTTGCCCAAATGTGAACACAGATGGAGTTTGGGGAAAATAGACCTTGACATTTGGGAGATACAGTTTCTGGGATTTATAGTTAACACACAATCAAAGAGCATCCTGAACTCTTGCAACAATGGAATTGAACCAAACTTGGCATATTGAACTCTCATTACCAACAGAAAGTACTGAAAGGCTTTGCTTGGGAATTGACCTTGAGTTTGGAAGTTGTAGTTCACCTACACCCAGAGAGCACTGTGGACTCAAACAATGTTATGTTATGCTGTTGTTTGTTTTCTACCCAGAATCACAATGTTGGAAGGAGGCTCACCACTTTAAGGTCCCTAAAACAGGCATGGGAAAACGTCGGCCCTCTGGGTGCTTTGGACTTCAACTCCCACCATTCCTCACAGCCTGAGGCCCTTTCCTGCTTAAGTGGCTGAGGGGGGAAAGGAAAAGGGCCTGAGGCTGCTGGGAATGGTAGGAGTTGGAGTCCAAAACACATGGAAGGTCCAAGTTTGCCTGTGCCAGCTTTCGACAGAGACCTCTTCCTCCCCCTCCCCCTTCGCGCCCTGTCTTCCCCCTCCTGCCGAACACTTACTTTTTCTTCTACACTGCTACTTCTGCCACCATTTTGATCCGAGGGGACAGCATGAGCGTGTTCAGGAGGGGAGGGGGGAGGGAGACGTGACCCGTGCGGGTGCTACTGCGCAGACTCGCCCCAGAGCAAAGCGAGGCAAAGCGAGCAGAGCGAGGCTGGGAAGAAGGGAGCCCGAGTGGAGAAGAAAAAGTGTTCGGCAGAAGGGGGAAGAAAGGGCATTGGAGGTTCCCATTTCCCACGGCACACCTGAGGATCGCTCATGGCACACTAGTGTGCCACGGCACACTGGTTGGGAAACACTGCCTTAGAGAAACTTTCAAATCATTCCATAACATAAAGATCTATGAAGACCTCGTATTCCACAGAATTTGCATTGGGTGGCTTTTTGTACACATTCAATACCCATTAAAAGTCATCAAGCACCTTCTCTTCTCTGCCAGAAAATAACACTATGAAAACATGATTTTTTTGTTCCTGGATGATAAATGTCATTTCCTAATTAGTTCTATCATAAAAACACAGGAAAAGCTTATTATTTATTTATTGTTCATTTACAGTATTTATATTCCATCGGTCTCACCCCACAGGGGACTCAGGGTGGATTACAATGTACTTATACATGGCAAACATTCAATGCCATAGACACACAACATATATGGAAGACACTCAGAGGCTATTTAACATTCCAGCTTCTGGACATTAGGGGAGCTGTCGCTTCCTCACTTTTTGCATACTTCCTGGAGATTTTTATGGCCTCATAAATCAGTTAAATTAGCCTCCCCACAAAGTGGTACCTAAATTTCCTACTTGACAGATGCAACTGTCTTTCGGGCTGCAAAGGTCGACAACAAGCTACACAATTTTGGTCAGGAGCTCACTCCGACCTGGGCTGGCTTTGAACCCATGACCTTTTGGTCAGTAGTGATCTTAATGCAGCTGACTCCCAGCCAGCTGCGCCACAGTCCTGGTGCAAAAACTTTGTTTCTGCAGACGGGACATCCTGCAGGACGTTTTGCGATAGTTTTTCAATTTAATTAATTAAATTTTTCGATTTCTTGGCCACCACTTCCGGGTGGCTCGGGGCAGCTCACAAATCATAAAACAATACAGCACATAGCACATTAAAATACAGCAGAACATTTCACATTAAAATTAATATATACAATTAACAACTAAGAACCATCGCATGTTCCGAAAGCCTGACAAAATAACCAGGTCTTGCAGGCCTTCTCGGAGCGACCTAAACTCCAGCGGTAAGGAGTTCCAAAGTGTGGGGGCAATGATAGAAAATGCCCTTTTCCTTGTCGAAGTAAGGTCGTAGGCTTTAGCGCTCGGGACGAAGAGAAGATCCTGGTCTTCTGATCTTAATGATCTCGTGGGACAATACGAAGTGAGGCGGTCCCTCAGGTACACTGGCCCCAGAACATATACGGCCTTGAAAGTCAAGACTAACACTTTGAAGGTGATCCGAAATTCAACAGGCAGCCAGTGCAGTTCCTGCAGGATAGGTGTGATATGGTGGCTCGCAGGAACACTACCAGCTTAAGTTTCCAGGTCACCGACAGAAGTAGGCCAATGTAAAGAGTGTTACAGTAGTCTAACCTTGAGATGACCGTCGCTTGGATCACCGAGGCCAAATCGCAACGGGACAGGTAGGGGGCCAGCCTCCAAGCCTGGCGGAGATAAAAAAATGCAACTCGGCTAACCATAGAGACATGGATCTCCATGGAAAGCCGAGTGTCCAGATGGACTCCAAGGCTCTTTACTGATGACGACGGGCATAAAGCCACGCTGTCCCGGGTTGGAAGCTGGAGGTCCCCACCGCCCGGGCGGCCCAGCCAGAGGATCTCCATCTTTGCTAGATTCACCTTCAACCTACTGGCAGGGGCGGACCTACCTGTTCCCGGGGGGTACGCGAAAAAAAATTGCGCGCCCCCAGTTGCTCCCGAGGGGAGCCCAGTGCGCATGCACCAATCTGTGCGCACGCACACTGACTCCAGAGCGCACCTCCTGCTTTGGAGCCCAGTGCGCATGCGCAAAACTGCACACACGCGCACTGACTCCAAAGTGGGAGGTGTGCTCTGAGCCAGTACGCATGCGCAGAGCCACGGAGCCGCCGCGGCCAGAGCTCCCCGGGCGGCGGGGCTGCCTAACAAAAGCCCGGCTGGCGCGGTGGCGGAAGGCTGGCCAGCGTAACGGCAGGGCAGGGCAGCATGGCACGTCGCGGCGGCGGGGCAGAGCCGGCGCAGCGACACCCCTCCCAGGTGGCAACACCCCTCCCAGGTGACGCCGCCCTACGCGCCTGCATAGTCCGCCTAATGAACGAACCGGCCCTACCTACTGGCCATCCAGTACCGGCTTCGAGGCGAAGGTGGAAATTATCGGGTACAGATTCGGGCCGCCCTCCATCCTCAGAATGAGCTGAGTGTCGTCAGCGTACCGGTGACTATCAATGACTATCTTGTTGTGCAACAAGCGGATTCTAGCCAATGTCCCATGCAAACAACACACAGGCAAGAGGAAAAATGAACAGAGAGCCATGTTTAACCCAGTTGGGATGCGGATGTCATTCCCCCCGCGTCAGACCTGGGGCGAGAGCCATGTTTAACCCAGTTGGGATGCAGATGAGCTTCTCTCCTGTGTCAGACCTGGGGCGCGAGCCATGTTTAACCCAGTTTGGATGCGGATGAGCTTCTCTCCCGCGTCAGACCGGGGGCGAGAGTTAGCTTAACCCAGTTTGAATGCGGCTCTCGCTCCAGGTCTGACGCGGGAGAGAAGGACATCCACATCCAAACTGGGTTAAACATGGCTCTCGCTCTGGAGAAAAAATAGATCAGTATTTCTCAACCTTCCTAATGCCGCGGCCGCTTAACACAGTTCCTCATGTTGTGGTAACCCCCCAACCATAAAATTATTTTTGTTACTACTTCCTAACTGTAATGTTGTTACTGTTGTGAATTGTAATGTAAATATACAGGCCCGGATTATCCATAAGGCCACCCTAGGCCATGGCTTAGGGCGGCAGCCATAGGGGGGGGGGAAGGTCCCGACCCCCCAATTTTTTTTTTTAAAAAAAAAAATTAAAAAATTAAAAATAAAATTTAAAAAGTCAATCTTCGGGCGTTTTTGCACCTGCGTGCGGAACGCCCCCCCTGCTCTGCTGCACCTTGGCTCCTCCCTCCCTCCTCAGGCCACGCTAAGACTCCCAGAGGCCGCAGCGCTGCGGCTGCGCACCTTTCTTCCACTGCCTCTGGGACGAGACGAGTCCCAGCATGGCTTGAGGAGGGAGGGAGGAGCCGAGGAAGAGTGCAGCAGAAGGGGGGGGGGTGCAGGTTCCCAGGCCGGCCTTCCTTTCTGCCTTCCTTCCTTCCTTCCTCCCAGGGTTTTTTGGCTTGGCTGTCGCCACGTAGCCTGAGTCTGAGAAAGAGGGTGGGAGGAGCCGAGCCTCGAGTGCGCCCGCCCCCGCGCACGTTGGAGCGCGTGTGCATTGGCGCGAGAAGAGGAGCCACGAGGGAGTGTTTGGATAGCCAAGTGTTGGCATGGCCAAGAAGGAAAAGGGGAGAAATCCCCACTTCTTCCATATGGCATGTGTGCCCCATTCTGATATTGGCATAGATAATATTGGCAGAGACTGTGAGGAGTATCATTGGCCACATTGATCAGGATTGAATGGCCTTGCAGCTTCAAGGTCTGTGTGCTTCCATTCTGCATGTTTATATATCTGTGGAGTAATGTCCAGGGTGGGAGAAGAAACTATTGTATGTTGGGTGCATTTTTTTAATGTCCTGTTGGCCACATTGATCAGGATTGAATGGCCTTGCAGCTGCAAAGCTTAGCTGGTTGCTAGCTGGGGGACTCCTTTGTTGGGAGGTGGTACTAAGGAAGGAAGGAAGGCCTCTCCCCACTACTCTCCCTCCCTGGGGTGTTGGGATCCTAATCAGTCCCGGCAGATGGCTACCCCGCCACGGTCCCCAAGCGAGGAAGGAAGGAAGAAAAGGCAGGCGCGGCTTGGGCCCCACCCTCCCTTCCCGGATCCCAAACAACAACTTTCAGTGCCGGTAGTAGAGGGGGCGTAATTCCAAAGTGTGGCCTAGGGCGCAAAAGGTGTTAATCCGGTCCTGTAAATATCTGATATACAGGGTGTATTTTCATTCACTGGAACAAATTTGGCACAAACACCTGATACGCCCAAATTTGAATATCGTGTGTGTGTGTGGGGGGGAATTGATTTTATCATTTGAGAGTTGTAGTTGCTGGGATTTACAGTTCACCTACAATCAAAAAGCATTCTGAACTCCAGCAATGATTAGTTGGACCAAACTTCCCATACAGAATCCCTATGCCTAGAATGGATTTGCTGGCGTGAGCCTCCCTCCAGCCTCACCCGCACTCTGTTGCTCACACATGCGCTGAGCACACCTGCTTTCCCCTCCGTGCTCAGAGTCTCAGAAACAGCCCTCCCCTTGGCTGAGAGGTCAGCCAATCACAGCAGAGGAGGGTTTTTGATAAGGTGATTCAATGTTTGTTTCCAAAAGGAAGAGAAGGACAGGCGGAGAGATCTTCAGCCTTCTCTGCCAAAGGGGTTCCTAAAACCATCAGAAATATATGTTTTCTGATGGTCTTTGGTGACTTCCCTGAAACCCCCTCATGACCCCCTCAGAGGTCTTGACCCCCAGGTTAAGAAACGTTGTCGTGAATGCATCTGAATTCAATTTTTTTTAAAAAAAGGCAATGAATGGCTTTTGGTGTCTCATTGTTTTTCTGCACATGGATCCAATGTGGTTCTGCTACCCTCTGCAGGATATCTGAGGAAATTACTTATTTACTGAGGCCAGTGTTTTTCAACCTTTTTTGAGCCGCGGCACATTTTTTACATTTACAAAATCCTGGGGCACACCACCAACCAAAATGACACAAAAATGACACTCTAACACAGTAATACATATAGTTAATATGTTTTTAAATGTATTTATACACTCAGTGTGAAACCTGGGCCTGTTTCGATGAACACAACATAGATATCCTGGCAGGAATGGCAGAAAGACACAAACTTCCCACACAGAACTCCCATAACCAAGAGAAAAATGCTATAAGAGTTTGGTGGGCATTGGCCTTGAGTTTTGGAGTTGTAGTTCACTTATATCCAGAGAGCACTGTGGACTGAAAAAATGTTGGATCAGGACCAAACTTGGCATGAATACTCAATATGCCCAAATATGAACGCAGATGGAGTTCAGGGGAAATAGACCTTGACATTTGGGAGTTGTAGTTGCTGGGATTTATAGTTCCCCTACAATCAAAGAGCATTCTTAACCCCACCAATGATAGAACTGGCCCAAACTTCCCACACAGAACCCCCAGGAGGCAAGAGGAGGTCTCTACTTGGGGAAAGGGAGGCGGGTCTTCCCAATGCATGGAGAGACCAAGTAGACAACGGGTGGGAAGGGGGCCTTTATCGAGGTAGTTTTCTTAGGGTTTTTATACTTCAACACACTACACTCTCCCCCCTCCCCTCCTGAAGGTTCTAATTTCCCACGGCACACCTGATGATCACTCACGGCACACTAGTGTGCCCCGGCACACTGGTTGAGAAACACTCCTCTACAGGATATCTGAGAAAATTACTAATTTACTTAGGCCAGTGTTTTTCAACCTTCTTTGAGCCGCGGCACATTTTTTACATTTACAAAATCCTGGGGCACACCACCAACCAAAATGACACAAAATGACACTCTTAACACAGTAATACATATAGTTAATATGTTTTAAAATGTATTTATACACTCAGTGTGAAACCTGGACCTGTTTCGATGAACACAACATAGATATCCTGGCAGGAATGGCAGAAAGACACAAACTTCCCACACAGAACTCCCATAACCAAGAGAAAATGCTATAAGAGTTTGGTGGGCATTGACCTTGGGTTTTGGAGTTGTAGTTCACCTATATCCAGAGAGCACCGTGGACTGAAACAATGTTGGATCAGGAACAAACTTGGCATGAATACTCAATATGCCCAAATGTGAACACAGATGGAGTTTGGGGAAAATAGACCTTGACATTTGGAAGATACAGTTTCTGGGATTTATTGTTAACACACAATCAAAGAGCATCCTGAAGTCTTGCAACAATGGAATTGAACCAAACTTGGCATATTGAACTCTCATTACCAACAGAAAGTACTGAAAGGGTTTGCTTGGGAATTGACCTTGAGTTTGGAAGTTGTAGTTCACCTACACCCAGAGAGCACTGTGGACTCAAACAATGTTATGTTGTTGTTTGTTTTCTATCTAGAATCACAATGTTGGAAGGAGGCTCACCACTTTAAGGTCCCTAAAAGAGGCATGGGAAAAGTTCGGCCCTCTGGGTGCTTTGGACTTCAACTCCCATCATTCCTTTTTTAAAAAATAGTTTTTATTGTATTTTCCAAATGATTAAAACAAAATCACACCACATCACAAAGAACGAACATAACACAAGAAAGCACGCTTTTTCCCGCGTGCTGTCCACACAGAACAATACACCCACCCACTCCCATCATTCTTAACAGCCTGAGGCCCTTTCCTGCTTAAGTGGCTGAGGGGGGGGGGGGGAGGAAAAGGGCCTGAGGCTGCTAGAAATGGTGGGAGTTGGAATCCAAAATACACGGACGGTCCAAGTTTGCCCATGCCAGCTTTCGACAGAGACCTCTTCCTCCCCCTCCCCCTTCGCGCCCTTTCTCCCCCCTCCTGCCCAACACTTACTTTTTCTTCTACACTGCCGCTTCTGCCGCCATTTTGATCCGAGGGGGCAGTGTGAGCGTGTTCAGGAGGGGAGGGGGAGGGAGGGAGGTGTGACCCGTGCGGGCGCTTACTGCGTATACTTTCCCCAGAGCAAAGCGAGCAGAGCGAGGTTGGGAAGAAGGGAGCCCGAGTGGAGAAGAAAAAGTGTTCAGCAGGAGGGGGAAGAAAGGGTATTAGAGGTTCCGATTTCCCACACCAGATCCCAGAAATGGTAACTCCCAAATGTCAAGGTCTATTTCCCCTGAACTCCATCTGCGTTCACATTTGGGCATATTGAGTATTCATGCCAAGTTTGGTCCTGATCCAACATTGTTTGAGTCCACAGTGTTCTCTGGATATATTTATTATTTATTTATTTATTTATTTATTACTTCGACTTCTAACCCGCCACTCCCCGGAGGCTCGGGGCGGTTCACAAGAAGCATAAAACCGAAAAGCACACTACAGGAAGGGACACACAACACGCTACACAACAACACAAGGAGGGAGGGAGAAAAGGATACAAGGCTGATCAACCACTCGCTAAGTCAGGCCGAGCGGGATCAGTATGTGGTCACAAGGAGGCAGTCTGGGGGTTCCCAGGCAAATACCTCGGTGCTGCTTGTCCAGGGGAACGGGTGCAGCACTCACATCATGCAGCGGCCCGCAGTGGCTGCTCCTGTTGGAGGTAGCCACTACCTTCTCGGGCCTAGGGCGAGCCCGGGGGAGCTCAAGCCGGAAACTGGAATTCCAAGGGGTCCTGGGCTGGGAGGGTCTCGGGCCCCGGATCTACGAGTTCGGGGTCTCTTCCCTTCCTAGGGGGCGGCCACAGGTCCGTCGGCGCTCCAGTCTTCCAGGAGCCTGCTGTTCCTGGGGGAAGAATCCAGTTGCTGCCTCCCGCAGAATTCTCTCCCATCCCACATAATGGGATGGGAGAGAGCATATGGCAAACTGAACTACAACTCCAAAACCCAAGGTCAATGCCCACCAAACTCTTATTGCATTTTTTTTTTTGGTTAGGGGAGTTCTGTGTGGGACAGGGCCGTAGCCAGGATTTTGGTTCGGGGGCTGAGTTTGGTTCGGGGCGGTCACTAACCCGCAGGCTCCAGATAGTGGAGAACGCGGCCGCCAGGCTTCTCACAGGAACATCGATGAGATGCCACATTACACCATCTCTGCAGCGCCTGCACTGGCTGCCCGTTGAGTATAGAGCCTTACACAAGACCTTGACCTTGGCTTTCAAAGCCCTACGGGGCCGGGGCCCAACATACCTAAAAGACCGCTTGTTGATGCCTGCTTACTCAAGGACCCCGCGGCCAGCAAACAAGAACCTTCTTCACGTACCAGGCTTGAAAGAGGCCCACCTGGAGACCACGAGACGGAGATCGTTCTCCGTTGTGGCCCCGTTCTTTGGAACTCGATGCCACCGGACCAGAGAGCCTCCTCGACCTGCCCCAGTTCCTGACCGCTCTGAAGACCTGGCTATTTAGGAAAGCCCATGGTTAATGCAGAACCAGGAACCCAAATACCGGGCCTGGCCCCTGCATTTAACCACTGAATATTTTAATCTAGTTTTAAATACTCTATTTTAATTGAGGAATTTGTTGTGTGTAAGTCGCTCGGAGCACTAACGTGGAGGGCGACTCAGAAATAATAAAGTCAGTCAGTCAGTCAGTCAGGGCTGAAGCCCGTCCACCGCTCATGCTCCTCTTCCTCCACACGGCTTCAGTGAGCGAGGGGTGGGAGTCATGCGGGAGTCATGGCGGAGAGCGGACCCCGTCCCCGGCGGCGCTCTCCACCCTCGCTCACTGAGGCCGCGCAGAGGAGGAGCATGGGGCTGAAGCCCGTCCACCACTCATGATCCTCTTCCTCCGCGCGGCTTCAGCGAGCGAGGGGCGGGAGTCATGGTGGAGAGCGCCCCGTCCCACGTCCCCGGCGGTGCTCTCCACCATGACTCCCGCCCCTCACTTGCTGAGGCTGCACAGAGTAGGAGCATGAGTGGTGGGCGGGCTTCAGTGGGCAGGGTTGAAGCCCGTCCACCGCTCATGTTCCTCCTCCTCCGCGTGGCCTCAGCAAGCGAGGGGCCAGAGTCATGGCGTAGAGCGGCGCTGGGGATGGGGAATTGATGCCTTCTCCCTCTCCCCTGGGCCAGAGCCTGGACTTGGTGGTGGCCCTTGGCCTGCTCTACTGCCTGAGGAGCCCGCTTGCCAAGTTTGGTCCAGATCCATCATTGTTTGAGTCCACAGTGCTCTCTGTATATTTTTATTTATTTATTTATTTATTTATTTATTACTTCGACTTCTAACCCGCCACTCCCCGGAGGCTCGGGGCGGTTCACAAGAAGCATAAAACCGAAAAGCACACTACAGGAAGGGACACACAACACGCTACACTCGCTAAGTCAGGCCGAGCGGGATCAGTATGTGGTCACAAGGAGGCAGTCTGGGGGTTCCCAGGCAAATACCTCGGTGCTGCTTGTCCAGGGGAACGGGTGCAGCACTCACATCATGCAGCGGCCCGCAGTGGCTGCTCCTGTTGGAGGTAGCCACTACCTTCTCGGGCCTAGGGCGAGCCCGGGGGAGCTCAAGCCGGAAACTGGAATTCCAAGGGGTCCTGGGCTGGGAGGGTCTCGGGCCCCGGATCTAAGAGTTCGGGTCTCTTCCTTCCTAGGGGCGGCCACAGGTCCGTCGGCGCTCCAGTCTTCCAGGAGCCTGCTGTTCCTGGGGAAGAATCCAGTTGCTGCCTCCGCAGAATTCTCTCCCATCCCACATAATGGGATGGGAGAGAGCATATGGCAAACTGAACTACAACTCCAAAACCCAAGGTCAATGCCCACCAAACTCTTATTGCATTTTTTTTTTGGTTATGGGAGTTCTGTGTGGGACAGGGCCGTAGCCAGGATTTTGGTTCGGGGCTGAGTTTGGTTCGGGGGCTGAGACTGGGTGGAAGAGGGTCTACCCTAGCAAACCTTTTGTATTGTTATCCCAATAACCCCATTAATGTGGGATATTTATTTATTTATTTATTTCATCACACTTGTATACCGCTTCATCCCATAGGCTCTAAGCGGTTTACAAAGTTTGGGTGCCCAGTGGCAACACCAACAACACAAAGTACAATAGACATGGGTAGAGAACTCGAGGGTGGGGGAGAGGGAGGGGGGGAGGGAAGAAGTCAGCAGCGATACCTACTGAAACACCACCCCGCCGTCAAAAGAAGGCAGGCGGGGAGGGCCCAGCAGGATCGCTGGCACTTGGGTGGGGTGGAGGCTAGAGAGGGCAGACTGCCGGCGGGTTGTCTGCCTTGGGTGGTCGAAATCGTCCGCAAGCTGTCCAAGGCAGCAGTCCTTGTTGCTGAGGTTGCCGCTCTGGGCTCCAGCTGCCGGTAGCTGGAGCTCCAGAAGGTCCTTGGTCGAAAGGTCCGGGAGATCCTCCCGGGCCTAGCCAACCTTTGTGCTGGGCGTCTCTTCCTCTCCTCCAGCAGGTCCAATGGGCCGATGGGGGGCCTGGGCCCGGGGGCTCGGTCCTCTCGGCATATAATGAGTATGGTGATCAGATCATGATATGAATAAACATAACAGTTTAAATAATGTACCAGTAAGGCCTTTTCACGGACCACCCTGAGAATTTCGGGGGGGGGGGGCTGAAGCCCCCTTAGGGCCCCCCCCTGGCTACATGCCTGGTGTGGGAAGTTTGTGTCTTTCTGCCATTCCTGCCAGGATATCTATGTTATGTTCATTGAAACAGGCCCAGGATTCACCCTGAGGGTATACATTTAAATACATATTAACTATATGTATGACTGTGTTAGAGTGTCATTTTGTGTCATTTTGGTTGGTGGTGTGCCCCAGGATTTTGTAAATGTAAAAAGTGTGCCACGACTCAAAAAAGGTTTGAAAACACTGGTGTAATAGAACCTTAGAGTTAGAAGGTCTATCTTGTCCAACTCCATTCTGGCATGTTGGAACGTCCAACTAAAGCAGTGTTTCTCAACCTTCCTAATGCTGCGACCCCTTAATACAGTTCCTCATGTTGTGGTGACCCCCAACCATAAATTTTTTTTGTTGCTACTTCATAACTGTAATTTTGCTATTGTTATGAATCGTCATGTAAATATCTGATATGCAGGATGTATTTTCATTCACAGGACCAAATTTGGCACAAATACCCGATACACCCAAATTTGAATACTGGTGAGGTGGGGGCAGGGGGGTTGATATTGTCATGTAGGAGTTGTAGTTGCTGGGAGTTATAGTTCACCTACAATCGGAGAACATTCTGAACAGTACGCTGATGACACCCAGCTTATCCTGAAGATGGAGGGCAGCCTTGAACTGTACCCGATAATTTCCATCGTTGCCTTGAGGCCGTCACTGGATGGCTGCGAGCCAGTAGGTTGAAGGTGAATCCGCAAAGACGGAGATCCTGTGGCTGGGTTCCCGGACTGTAGGGATGTTCAGCTTCCAACCCTGGACAGCGTGACATTATGTCCGTCGCCCTCTGTTAAGAGCTTAGGAGTAACCTTGCACCCCTGTTGTCGATGGAAGCCCACGTCTCCAGCGTCAGCAGGGTAGCATTTTTCCATCCTCGCCTGGCGAGGAAGCTGGCCCCCTATTTGTCCCGGGCGCGACTTAGCCACAGTGATCCAAGCCACGGTCATCTCAAGGCTGGACTACTGTAACGCTCTTTACATTGGCCTTCCTCTGTCGGTAATCCGGAGACTCAAGCTGGTGCAGAACGCTGCAGCGCGACTCCTGGCAGGGGTCCCGATTGGCCACCACATCACGCCAATCCTGCGTGAATTGCACTGGCTCCCAATTGAATGCCGGATTGCCTTCAAAGTGTTGGTCCTGACTTTTAAGGCCTTACATGGTCTGGGGCCAGTGTACCTGCGGGACCGCCTTGTCCCATATCATTTCACCAGATCACTGCGCTCCGAAGAGCTAAACCTCCTGGTCATCCCAAATGTGAGGACCTACCATCTGTCCGCAACCCGCCGCCGGGCTTTCTCTGTTGCAGCCCCTACCATGTGGAACGCACTGCCCGCCGGCATCCGTGCCACCCAGGGCCTCCTCCCGTTCAGGAGAGCAGTTAAGACAATGCTGTTCCAACAAGCCTTCGGAGTTAGCTAAACTGTAGCTCACACCGCCTAGCTGACACCCCACTGCGACTCCATTTGCTGCTTCAACTGTTCTAATTGTAATTCCATCTTAATGGTATTACTGTGGTTTATGAGTTATCTGACAATTGTATCTTACGAACTGTTGTAAGTCGCCCCAAGCCGTTGGGGGGGGGGGGGGCGACAGACAAATGCGAAATAATAAATAAATAAATAAATAATAAATAATAAACTCCACCAATGGGGGAATTGAACCAGTCTTGGCACACATGACCAACAGAAAATACTGGAAGGGTTTGGTGGGCGTTGACCTTGAGTTTTTGGAGTTGTAGTCCACCTACATACAGAGAGCACTGTGGACTCAAACAATAATGGATCTGGACCAAATTTGGCATGAATATTAAATATGTCCAAATGCGAACACTGGTGGAATTTGGGGAAAATAGGCCTTGACATTTGGGAGCTCTAATTGCTGGGATTTATAGTTCACCTACAATCAAAGAACACTCTGAACCCCACCAATTATAGAATTGGGTCAAACTTCCCACACAGAACCACCATGACCAACAAAAATACTATGTTTTCTGATGGTCATTGGCAACCCCTCTGACACCCCCACACGACCCCCCCAGGGGTCCCGACCCCCAGGTTGAGAAACACTGAACTAAAGCCTCCCGGAAGATGTCCCTCCACCTTCTGTTTAAAGGCCTCCAAAGATAGAGTCCACCATCATCTGAGTCCACTCCACTTTGTATTTAGAGGGACATCTTGCTATTGCACATTGTGCTCTTGTTTTCCAATGAATATCTCAACACCGAGTCTCAACCAATTCAATATAGTTTGTGACACCAAAAAAACAAAAGTTTTTGGAGTAGAGCAACTACTTTCAAAGTAAGAACAAAAATAACACTTTCAAACCAGGGGCAGAAGTTTGTGGGTTTTTTCCCCCAATTTTGTTACACAGTGTAAATGGAGAATTTCAGTGTAGCCCAAGGGCAGACATCACTGCGAAGGAATGCAAGTGCCGTGTGCTTTCATTGGCCAGAGGTTACCGAAACTCCCTATTTGGGGGCCGTGGTGCAATTGCCCCGTGGCCACAAGAGAGGTGAAAGTCTCAGTGTGTCCAACGGCTATGGCCAAACCAGTTCAGCTTGCCAAGCCACAGCCAAGCATTTCCTTTCGGCCCTCAGTGGAGAGCTCCAAATGTCTAGCACGGTGAAGAGTTGGAGATGGCTCCTGTACAAGTGTTGGAACGCAAGGAAATGTACACTTCCCTTTAAATAACCGGGTGTCCAGCAATACCTATGGGAATGCCTTCTTCTATGCAAGGCTTGAAGACACAAGAGCCATCTCCAGTTGCTACTCTTGGTCCTCAATGTTCTTGGACTACAACTCCCATTCACCCAGTCACTTTAGCCAAGACGGGAAGCCAACATTTTGTTCAACCAGTTGCTCAAGGAACGTTCAAGTCCACCAACATCTGGAATGACATGTTGTCTATTTATTCATTTATTATTTAAACTTGTTAGTCGCCACTCCCATACGGCTCAGGGTGACTTACAGAGTTCACGTTCACTGGGCAGACCAGTAAGAACGATACAACAACAATACACAATAGAAAGAAAAACAATCTATCTATGTATATAATAAAAGTCAGTGTTTATGCAGGTGGTGCGGCGGGAGGTGCGGAGAAATATGTGGCAGCTTTTTGATTGGTCGCCAATGTGGGATTATTTGCATAAAGGACTCTCATTGGCCAGCCTCAGAACTCCAAAACTCTAAGGCATCAGACAGTTTTTCAATTGGAAATAGAATGTTCACTTCGTAATAGGATTTCACAACAGAAAGAGGGTTTCCTGATGTACTGAGAGCATAACTAGCATTACAAGCTAGGCCCAAAAATAGACATACATCCTTCCAGCCAAAGGTGAAAACACCACTTTCCCCAACAGGCCTCAGCCTGAATTGACAGTAAGGCTTCCTAGGCCTCAGCCTGAATTGACAGTAAGGCTTCCTAGGCCTCAGCCTGAATGGACATTAAAGCTTCCTAGGCCTCAGCCTGAATGGACAGTAAGGCTTCCTAGACCTCAGCCTGCATTGACAGTAAGGCTTCCAAGGCCTCAGCCTCAATTGACAGTAAGGGTTCCTAGGCCTCAGCCTGAATGGACAGTAAGGGTTCCTAGGCCTCAGCCTGAATAGACAGTAAGGCTTCCTAGGCCTCAGCCTGAATGGACATTAAGGCTTCCTAGGCCTCAGCCTGAATGGACAGTAAGGCTTCCTAGGCCTCAGCCTGCATTGACAGTAAGGCTTCTTAGACCTCAGCCTGAATGGACAGTAAGGCTTCCTAGGCCTCAGCCTGCATTGACAGTAAGGCTTCCTAGGCCTCAGCCTGAATGGACAGTAAGGCTTCCTAGGCCTCAGCCCATTTCAAATAAACCGGGCACCGCCGGGTCCCAAAGCTAGTACATTAATAAATACTAACGATGATTAGATGTTATAGGGCTGTCTTTCCTGGGGCCTTAGGCTCCTCATTTCGTTTGTCTCTAAGACTAGACAAGTCAGATCTAATCCACATCCCAAAGCTTACACCCCAGAAAATTCGCGTGTGAAATCTCCTGTGCTTCCTCTTCCTTTGGCAAGGATCGCTGTTTCTTCCGTAGAGATCACGCTTGTTGTCAACCCTAGGGGCGGTTTTATGTCTTTGTGGGTCATCTGTCTCTCTGTTCCGAGGAGGAGCTCGGAGGACTTCCGGGGTGCTCTCGCGGGGGGTGGGGGGTCGAGCATGGAACTTGGCCCGACTTCCTGTTCTGCTTCCGCCTCCTGCGGCGCTTGCTCCCACGTGTCCATTCTTTCCGCTTGGCCTCCAAGAGGGATGAAGACATCCGGTCTTCTTCGGCATTCCCAAGGCCACCGGCCATCTTGGTCGCCACACCAAGCGCCCCCCCCCATGAAGGGCTGCAGCGCCGTGGCTGCCGCTCTCCAGGGCGGGCCAGGACTCGGGAGATCTGCAGCAAATCCCGTTCCAGCCAGGAATGCTCACCCTCCAGCGGGGACTGGGGGAGGTCACCAGAGTCTCTCCCCATCAACCGTGCTCGTCCCTCTAATTGGTAGCAGGCAGGTGGATCAAAAAGACAACCACCCTCGGGAAAGCGAGCCATCGGGAGTGGAGGGCGAGGGCCAACTGTCAACAAGCTGACCCTCACAGTCTCCATGTTCGTTCCCCGCTCTGCAGCGGCTCCTGTTGCTGGTCCCTCCGCAACTCTCTCCACAGTCTCCACAGGGGTCTCCTCAGCACCATCCGGCTCCGTCACCACGGGCCTCTCCGTCAGGAGGTCACAAGAGTGATCCCAGGTTAGATCAGGGGGTCTTTGATAAGTTGGGGGCGGGATATGGTTCTCCGGGCCCTGTTCGGGCTGGTTTTGCTGGGCGTGGTATCGGCGAGGGATCAGTTCCCTCAGCAATTTGCCGAAATTCTCGCAGCATCTCACCAGGTGCTCGTATTCTCTACGTAGTATGTCCAAAGTGAGCTGATCGATCCCTTTCCGGAATATCTCAAGCTCTAGTCTCAGTCTCGGTTGGTCTCGAGTTCCAGATGTGGACGATCTCGTCGAATTCACCTGGCTAAGTGTAATGTGATTCGTCTCTCTCATTTTGGAACTTAGGATCCTGGCCGTTGAGGCAGTCACGGGCCGTAAGACCCAGCGGCCGCTTGGCGTATTTCTCATCGGTTCCATAGTCGCTCTAAGGTCGGGCTCAGGCTGTAACCTCGGCATCTCTCGGAGCCATGGGTTTAGCTGCAGTGTCATCTCAGATTGTAGTCGACCGGGTTGCCGGGGATCAACATCAACCACCTCCCGTGGTTGGAGATCACACCCTGCATCCTTCTGGCTGACTTTGGTCTCAGGCAGGGTCCTGGGGGGCAAGAACACGCAGCCTCGGACAGAGCGGACTTACAAGTTGCTCTTGTCCTGGCACCATCTTGCTAGGTTCTGGACTGCATCCATCTAGTCTATCGCTAGATGGATGTTAGGAAACCTAATGTGGATGTCCCCCTAAATGTTAGAAGTTCTGGATTAACTAGATGCCTCTCAGAAACATATATGGACAAGAGTCCCATTGAGGTGTGAAATTTTATCTTTGCTGATGGCATTAAAAAGTTGGTATGACACCAAGAAAAATACATCCTCAAAGGAAGGATACGGTTGATTACAATCTTTTGGCCCACTCCGCCGTTGTTGGAGTTAGGGGAACAGCCTTAAAATGGTTGTTGTCCTTCAACCAGGGACAGCGAGTGGAAAGGGGAGGTCTAGTCTCCGAGAGGGCCCCTCTAATTTGTAGGGTCCCTCAAGGGGCTATATTCTCCCCTTTGTTATTCAACATCTACTTGCGGCGACTTGCTAGGCTGTTTCGAAGTTTCAGGCTGGAATGTTATCAGTACGCTGATGACACCTAGCTTGTTCTGAAAATGGAAGGCCGACCGGACTCCGTACCCTCAAATTTCCATCAGTGCCTTGAAGCTGTTACTGGATGGCTGTGTGCCAGCAGATTGAGGGTGAATCCAGCAAAGACGGAGATACTGTCGCTGGGGCGACGGATGGTGGGGTGGTTCAGCTACCTACCCTAGATAGTGAGGAGCTACGCCCGTCATCTTCAGTAAAGAGCCTTGGGGTTGTTTTAGACCCCCCTGCTGACAATGGAGGCTCAGGTTTCTACTGTCAGCAGAACCGCCTTCTTCCATCTGCGGCAGGCTAGGCGGCTGGCCCCCTATCTATCTAGAGCAGGGGTGCCCACTTTTTTTCAGCATGCGAGCTACTTATAATAAAACCAAGTCAGAAAGATCTACCTACCTCCTCAAGGCTGGAGAAGGGAGGGGTGGGGTTGGCGTGGCCTGGCTCCGCCCCCTCTGGCTTCCGCTCTACCAGCAGCTTCTCCAGGCTTGAGGAGGGCAGGGCCAAGCCAGCCTTGTGCTAGCTATGCCACCACTGGCTTGGCACTGCCATCCTCAAGCCTGGAGAAGCTGCTGGTAGAGCGGAAGCCATAGGGGGCAGAGCCAGGCCATGCCAAGCCACGCCCCTCCCCTCTGGCTTTGGAGCTCCCAGCAGCTTCTCCAGGCTTGAGGATGGCAGTGCCAAGCCAGCTTTGTGCTAGCTATGCCACCACTGGCTTGGCACTGCCATCCTCAAGTCTGGAGCAGCTGGTGGTAGAGCTGAAGCCAGAGGGGGGTGGAGGCAGGCAGTGCCAAGCCCCACCCTCTCCCCTTTGGCTTTAGAGCTCCCAGCAGCTTCTCCAGGCTTGAGGATGGAAGTGCCAAGCCAGCCTTGTGCTAGCTATGCCACCACTGGCTTGGCACTGCCATCCTCAAGCCTGGAGAAGCTGCTGGTAGAGCGGAAGCCAGAGGGACATGAAGCCAGGCTGCACCAAGCCCTGCCCCTCCCTCCCATCTCCCAGCATCTTCTCAGGCTTGACGATGGCAGTGCTAAGCCAGTGGTGGCATAGCTTGCACAAGGCTGGCTTGGCCCTGCACTCCTTAAGGCTGAAGCTGCTGCTGGGAGTGCCGAAGCTGGGGAGGGGCGGGGCTTGGTGGGGCCTGGCTCCGCCCCCTCTGAGAAGCGCTCCATCTGGCTGCGATCGACCTTGATCGCGATCGACTTCCTGGGCAGCCCTGATCTAGAGACTGTGATCCAAGCCACAGTCATCTCGAGACTAGACTACTGTAATGCCCTTTACATTGGCCTGCCCTTGTCTGTGAACTTAACCTTGTCCAGAATGCTGCTGCGCGACCTCTCGCTGGAGTGCCAGTGAGATGTTACATAACTCCCATCCTTCAGCAGCTCCACTGGCTTCCGGTCGAGCACCGGATCACCTTCAAGGTGATGGTGTTAACTTTCAAGGCCTTGTATGGCCTGGGGCCGATGTACCTGAGGGACCATCTCACCTCCTACCAACCCCAGAGATCACTTCGTTCTGAAGATCTGAACCTCCTCGAAGTGCCTAGTTTTAAAACTATTCACTTAACATATACTCGGCACAGAGCCATTTCTGAGGTGGCGCCATCTGTTTGGAATACCTTACCAACCAAAGTTCGTGCCTTGCAAGATTTGCCATCCTTTCGCAGGGCCTGCAAGACCTATCTCTTTCGGTTGTCATTTGATTGTTGAATTTGTAACTTGATGTTTTATCCTGGTTTATGTTTTTATGTGGACTGTGAGCTGCTCCGAGCCCTTGGGGACTGGCGGCATACAAGACCAAATAATAAATAAATAAATAAGGTGACTACTGACTAGTACTGCGAAGAAAAGGTGATTGCTTAGTTTTTGAAATGGTTAATAAATAGAGTTTTGAAAAGTGCGGAAACTTTTTGAACAACCCTCAGATTTTGGCAATCCTCTAACTTAGGGCTGTCCAACTTCTTTTGGCCCAGGGGCCGGGTTTCTGGTTACTGATGACCTGGGGGGCTGCAGCGGGGCCAGGGTCGCTCACGGGGCGGGGCCGCTCCTGACGGCATGCTGATGTCAGCACGCCTGACGTCACCACGCCGGCGTCCTGCACAGCCCGCCCCTTTTCGGCGAGGCTTGCTGACGTCGCCAAGCCCCGCCGAAATATTCCAGTAATATTCCAGCAGTTCCTTGTTGAATACGGGAGTTTCCAAATTGCGAAATTGCATAGGGCATTCATAGAATCAGGACTTCCTAAGTTTTTACTCATTTTCCAGATGGACTTGGGGAGCGAATCTCAATGCTCATAAGCACCAGTTTGTAGGCTCCCCTACATAATAACATCACATCATCCGCTTGTCGAATACGGGAGTTTCGGAATTGCGAAATTGACTTGGGCATTCTTAGAATCAGGACTTCCTCCCCATTTTCCAGATGGACTTCAGGAGCAAATCCCAATGCTCATAAGCACCAGTTTGTGGGGTCCCCTGTGTAGCAATATCACAGCATCCACTTGTCAAAATTGCGAAATTGACTTGGGCATTCTTAGAATCAAGACTTCCTACCTGATTTTACAGATGGACTTCAGGAGCAAATCCTGATGCTCATAAGCACCGGTTTGTGGGCTCCCCTACATAGTAACATCACAGCATCCGCTTGACAAATACGGGCAGGTGCGGTCCTACTGGTAGGCAAAGGACACAGCCACGTGGGGCGCCATCTGGGTAAGGGCGCATTCCCCCGCCCGCCAGATAGCGTCCTGCCTCCTCCTTGGCGATCTTGAAGGCTGAGCCTCCGGGCCCGGGCACCGCCTCCGCCTCCGGAGGGATGCTCTCACCGCCACTCGCCATCGCCTCAGCCAGAGCTTGGGAAAGGGATGGGGCATGAAGGGAGGGAGGGAAGCAGGGAGGCCCAGAAACCCCTGCGCCTGGAACAAAAAAACCGCCCATGGCCCAGGCGCGCGAAACAGCTCCTACTCTTCCCCCTCCCAAACGGAAAAAACCTCCCTTAAGGCTCCCCCTGTTGGCTCGCACTCTCGGCGCTCGCTCGGCCCCTCCCTCCCACCTCCGCTCCCACCCCGATGCCCCGCTGCCCCGCTGCCATTGCCGCTGTCACATCCGTACAGGCCCCACACCAGGCCTTGGGGGGGGGAGGACAGGGAGAAGATGCCCGGCGCAGCAGCAGAACAGCAGGCCAAGCCCCGGCAGTGCGGGAAGGGGGCGAGGCCCGGTCCCGCCCCACTGCCACCGCCGGGAAAGGAAGAGCCCCCTTTGAGGCCCCTGCAGCCTCCACAAGCGGCGGCTGGGGCCTGCTCGCCCTGGGCGGCCATCGCCTCCGCCTCATTGGTGCCTGAGCGAGTAGGAAGGAGGAGGAAGTGCCGCCGCCACCGCTGGGCGACATAGAGAGAAAGGAAGAGCCCGAAGGGGGAAGAAGTGGGCTCCTCATGCCGCCCTTCGAGGCTCCGCAGCCTCCACAAGCGGCGGCGGGGGCCTACTCACCCTGGATGGCCATCGCCTCTGCCTCCTTCGGGCCTGAGTGCGGAGGAAGGAGGAGGAAGACAAAGGAAGGAAGAGGAAGGAAGGAAGAGGAAGTATGGAGGAAAGAAGGAAGGGGAAAGAGGGAAGGAAAAGGAAGGAGAGAAGGAAAAGGTGAAGGGGGAGAAAGAAAGGAAAGGGAAGGAAGGAGGAGGGAGAATGGAAAAAAGAAGGAAGGGGAGAGGGAAGAAAAAGGAGGAGAGAAGGAAAGGGTGAAGGGGGAGAAAGGAAGGAACGAAGAGAGGAAGGAAAGAAGAGGGAGAATGGAGGAAAGAAGGAAGGGGAGGGGGAAGAAAAAGGAAAGAGAGAAGGAAAGGGTGAAGGGAGAGAAAGGAAGGAAGGAAGGAAGAGGAAGGAAGGAATGAACTGGAGGAAGGAGGGAAAGGAAAGACAGAAGGAAGGAGGAAACACACACATACCCACAGCAACGGGTGGCCGGGTCAGCTAGTAGTAATATATAATATTTTATTTTACTTTATTTTGTGTTATTTGAGTTTTATAGGAGTAATGAAAATATTTAGTAGAGGATAATTTTATTTAAATAAATAACTTTATTTATTATTTTATAATAATAAAAATAATATAATAGAATGTTATATTATATTATAATGTCAATATATTATAATATAATTATATTTTAATGTAGTATAATTATGATATAATATAGTATGAGTATGGTATAATACAGGGCTGTCCAACTGGCGGCCCGGGTGCCATATACAGCCCACCAGCCCCTTCCCTACGGCCCCCTAAGCTTTTTAATAAAAAATAAAAATTGAAAAATAAAATAAATAATAAAAATTACAAATAATACCTACTTCCGGGTTCGGAGCAAGTATCGCGAGAATACGCAATCCACACGGGATTTCGCTGTTAACGCGAGATCACGCCGGCGTTGACAGCGAAATCACGTGTGGATTGCGTATTCTCACGCGACTCTTCGGCGACTCCACTACTGGAGCGCTGAGGCCCACAGACGTGATTAGGGACCTTCTTCGACTCAGTCGGTCGTCGCCTCTCTCGTCGTCCGGGTACTCCTGGATCCTGCGTGTTTGAAAAGGTAGGCGGAAGCAGGGGCTCCTCAGGGGGCTCCTCATTCCCTCCCCCATCTCCCCTCATGTATTAAATATAAAATTAAATATATTTAAAGATGAAATAAGGGAGATAGGATACATTAGGGGGAGGGGAGGATGGAATTACATATATTTAATATTAAATTAAAATAAGGGGGGAGGGGAGGATGGAATTAAATATATTTAATATTAAATTAAATTATTTTAATATCTTATCCCTGCATTTTGTCTCAGTAAAAGATTATATTTGACTGTATGAATGCAGGGGCGGGGACGGGGCGGGGCGGAGCTGGGGTGGGGGTGGAGCCGGGGGCAGGGCAGACCCTACAGCCCCCCAGGTCATCAGTGACCAGAATTCAGGCCCCTGGGCCGGTAGAAGTTGGACAGCCCTGGTATAATATATTGTATATACATTGATACAATATAATACTACTAATGGTATTGTGATATTATAATTGTATATTTGTTTTACATGGGGGCCCCCAAAATAATGTGTTTTTGTGGGGGCACCAAAATAATGTTCGCTTACCATTTAAAATTACCTTAGACCGCCCCTGAATACGGGAGCTTCGAAATTGCGACATTGACTTGGGCATTCTTAGAATCAGGACTTCCTACCCATTTTCCAGATGGACTTCAGGAGCAAGTTCTGATGAATTCAAATCCATTCATAGAATCATATAGATATTCTACAGAGTTCAACCCCATTCTGCCGTGCAGGAACCCACAACCAAAGCACCAATGAGAAGCAACTCACTGTTTATAACCAATTACGTGTACATTCTGAAGATGTGCCAAGAGGCCATGGCTCAGACTCAGGGATTTTTCTGCCCTTTACATTGGGCTTGACACTTTTTGGGTACACGGGTATCCATGCAGAAAGTGTGCACACTTCCCCATAGGTGGGCAGTGCCTTGAAGCTAGAGAGCATGTATGACTCATGGAAGATCACAGGCTGACATTATAATTGTGAGCGAAGGAGGCCCCCAGGAAGCTTGCCGTCCTGGATAATTCCCCTCTCTTATGCAAACCCAAATTGCCTTCCGGTTGCTCACATCAATAGGCAAGGAAGGAGATGTGATTCAGAGCCCATGTGTCACCATTTCCTAAAGCTCTTCTGGAGTTAGGGAATATCAAGGGACTTGCTTTAAATCAAACCTAATAATTTTGCATTACTATTATTATTATTAGTTTGGGGACCCAGCAGTGCCCGGGTTATTTGAGAAAGGCATTGTTCGTCTGTGCTCCAACTTTAGTCTAGATCTAATGTTGGCTGGGTTTACTAGGTGCGGATGAACTAAAGTTCCCACAAGCAAGTCCCATCGTCCATGGTCCATCCTCCTCCAAACTGCACCAGGATGTAGAGTGGGTCATGGGGGCTCTGTATACAAAGTTCAATCATGATCTGTCACTGGTGTGGGTTGCAGTGGTCTCAGGAAGTGAGTGAAGGTACTGCAATTCCCATCATCCATGGTCCAAACGCCTCCAAATCGCACCACAATGTAGAGTGGATCATGGGGGCTCTGTGTGCAAAATGTGGCCTTGATCACTCATTGGTGTGGTTCGCAGTTGTCTCTGGAAGTGAGTGAAGGTACTGGAAATCTCATCATCCATTGTTCATTGTCCCTTTGGCCTTCATCAATAGGAGTCTAGTGTCTAGGTCCAGGGAAGTCCTGCTCCCCATTCTCAATTGCAGTGTTTCCCGACTGCTGTGACGCAGCACAGTAGTGTGCTGTGACGGACCTCCTGCTGTGCCGCGAGAAAAGCTCTCTGCCCCCCCCCCTTCCTTCCCCCCTCCTCCTTCCGAACTCCTGCTGCTTGGAGGAGAAGGAGGAAGGGCTGGAGCATGACAAAGAAAAGAAGGGCTGGGGCGCCGCCTCCTTGACCGTTTCCCCCAGCCAGCCTCCAATCCGCCATGACTCTCGCCCCTCGCTCGCTGAAGCCGCGCGGAGGAGAAGCCCCGCCCACTGAAGCCCGTCCACCGCTCACGCTTCTCCTTCTCCTCCGTGCAGCTTCAGCTCTCCCAGAAAGACCTGGCTCCGCCCCCTTCACGCGGATTCAGCTCTCCCACAGAGAAGGAGCATGAGCGGTTGGAGAGCTGGAAATGGGGGGACGGGGCGGGGCATGGCGTGGCCTGGTTCCTCCCCCTCCCCCAGTTTCAGCACTCCCAGCAGCTGCTCATTGTGCTGGCACGGCCACCGCAGGCTTGGCACTGCCCCCTCAAGGCTGGAGAAGCTGTGGGAGAGCTGAAGCCATGCGGAGGGGCGGGGCATGGTGTGGCCTGGCTCCGCCCCTCCCCTGGCTTTGCACTCCCAGCAGC
>JARBWK010000248.1:0-42765 GCA_030556195.1 Anolis apletophallus | reverse complement strand
TCAGATGCGGTTGGTGGGGACGAGGGGCCTTCTCGGTGGTGGCCCCCGCCTGTGGAATGCGTCCCTCACGGAGATACGGTCCACCTCATCCCTCCTCCTGACATTCAGGAAGAAGGTGAAATCCTGGCTCTGGGATCAGGCATTCCCTCACCAGCACTAGGCAGCATGTGCGTGAATTTTAATGGGAGGGAGGAAGAGGGTCAATGTTTCTAGGGTTGAATACTGTTTTAATTGGAATGATTGTAGATGTGTTGAGGATTGTATTTTAATGCCTTAATGTTTTAATGGGTTGTGGGTTTGGGGTTTACGCTGTTGATGTGGCATCGAATTGTGCCTGCTGTAAGCCGCTCTGAGTCCCCCCTCGGGGGTTGAGAAGAGCGGGGTAAAATCCTGAAATAAAATAAATAAAATAATAGTTCTGGGCAATCATGGTTCTAAATGGTTCTAAAGTACTTACAAAACTAAAGTTCTGGTGGTGAACACTAGGTGGCGCTGGTGCTTTGGCTCTACAGTGTTGCTAAAGTTCTGGTGGTGAACATTTCAGAACTCTAACAAAATTTTCATAACTTCATTATTATTTCATTATTGGCGATTTGTAAGACAGAACCAGTTAGGAACTGCCATTTATAACAAATGTTTGAAAGTTTTGCTAGAGTTCTGAAATGTTCACCACCAGAACTTTAGCAACACTGTAGAAGCAAAGCACCAGCACCACCTAGTGTTCACCACCAGAACTTTAGCAACACTGTAGAAGCAAAGCACCAGCGCCACCTAGTGTTCACCACCAGAACTTTAGCAGCACTGTAGAAGCAAAGCACCAGCGCCACCTAGTGTTCACCACCAGAACTTTAGCAACACTGTAGAAGCAAAGCACCACAACCACCTAGTGTTCACCAACAGAACTTTAGCAGCACTGTAGAAGCAAAGCACCAGCGCCACCTAATGTTCACCACCAGAACTTTACCAACACTGTAGAAGCAAAGCACCAGCGCCACCTAGTGTTCACCACCAGAACTTTAGCAACACTGTAGAAGCAAAGCACCAGCGCCACCTAGTGTTCACCGCCAGAACTTTAGCAACACTGTAGAAGCAAAGCACCAGCGCCACCTAGTGTTCACCACCAGAACTTTAGCAACACTGTAGAAGCAAAAGCACCAGTGCCACCTAGTGTTCGCCACCAAAACTTTAGCAACACTGTAGAAGCAAAGCACCAGTGCCACCTAGTGTTCACCACCAGAACTTTAGCAACACTGTAGAAGCAAAGCACCAGCGCCACCTAGTGTTCACCACCAGAACTTGAGCAACACTGTAGAAGCAAAGCACCAGCGCCACCTAGTGTTCACCACCAGAACTTGAGCAACACTGTAGAAGCAAAGCACCAGTGCCACCTAGTGTTCACCACCAGAACTTGAGCAACACTGTAGAAGCAAAGCACCAGCGCCACCTAGTGTTCACCACCAGAACTTGAGCAACACTGTAGAAGCAAAGCACCAGCGCCACCTAGTGTTCACCACCAGAACTTGAGCAACACTGTAGAAGCAAAGCACCAGCGCCACCTAGTGTTCACCACCAGAACTTGAGCAACACTGTAGAAGCAAAGCAACAGCGCCACCTAGTTTTCACTACCAGAACTTTAGTTTTGTAAGTACTTTAGAACCATTTAGAACACTTCGACTCCCAGAAATCCTAACAGCTGGTAAACTAGCTAGGATTTCTGGGAGTTGAAGTCCAAAACACCTGGAGGGCCGGTAATTGCCCACCCCTGATTTAAAGCCATGATTGCCCAGGCCTAGTGTATATATATGTGTGTGTGCATGCACACCCCCACATATATATACTATATACAACATTTCAAAAGCTCTCCTGATCTAGCCAAAGTCACTCAATGTTATAATTTGTTTATAGTCCCTTTTTAAAGACTTTCCCAAATAACTCCTAAAGGCCACGGGCCCTTCCATACAGCCATATAACCAAGAATATCAAGGCAGAAAATTCCACAATTTCTGCTTTGAACTGCCATATAATCCAGTTCAAAGCAGAAAATGTGAATTTTATTCCGCAATGTAGAAGGGGCTCAGGTCTCTCAGTCTTCTCTTTCTAGAAGTTTTGTTTCCACCAGGCCTTTCAAAATTTGCCTCCAGTACCTGAAAGTCTACTACTGGTTGTGGTTTTCCATGTTCTACTGTTTCAATCCATATCTTTCCCAGATTTTGGGCATTTCCATAGGCCCCTCTCCATCTAAGTGAAGGCCTTTGTACATGATCTAATTGTT
Source organism: Anolis apletophallus (assembly GCA_030556195.1). Lineage (NCBI taxonomy): Eukaryota > Metazoa > Chordata > Lepidosauria > Squamata > Anolidae > Anolis > Anolis apletophallus. The sequence goes on along the minus strand of JARBWK010000248.1, from coordinate 40,493 downwards.
ATTTAGGCTGTACAGAGTTCCCTCGCTACTTCGCGGTTCGCTTATTGCGGACTCGTTGTTTTGCGGATTTAAAAAAATATTAATTTAAAATATATATCATGGTATTTTCACTGTTTTGTGGTGTTTTTGCCATCACCGCTCTCCGAGGCGCTTTCCCTCCTCAGTCCTCCCTCCCTGCAGCCTTGAAGGGCCTTTCCTTCCTTTCCTTCGCTTTATTTTAAGTTTATAAAGACTTAAAATAGTGTATAACTACTAAAATAATGTATAAATATTAAAATAAATAGAATAGAGCATCATTACTTCACGGTTTATTGTGGGAGGTCCTGGAACGTAACCCCAGCAATAAGTGAGGGGACCCTGTACTCTCTTCCCAGGGGCGGTCTAAGGTAATTTTAAATGGTAGGCGAACATTATTTTGGCCCCCACAAAAACATTATTTTGCCCCCCCATGTAAAACAAATATACAATTATAATATCACAATACCATTAGTAGTATTATATTGTATCAATGTATATACAATATATTATACCATACTCATACTATATTATATCATAATTATATTATACTACATTACAATATAATTATAATATATTGACATTATAATATAATATAACATTCTATTATATTATTATTATAAAATAATAAATACAATTATTTACTTAAATAAAATTATCCTCTACTAAATATTTTCATTACTCCTATAAAACTCAAATAACCCAAAATAAAGTGAAATAAAATATTATATATTACTATTTTGTACAATACCACTATACTGCAATATTGTTTGTAATATTACATGTAATATAAAATATATCATTATTCTATTGTTATATTGTATTTTTATTATATTGTATGACAATATTAAGCAGAACTGTATAATAATCAACAAGAAATGCAATGTAAATGCATCAAAATCAGAATATATTACCTACCACCCGTCTCATAATTCATAGAAGTCTCCCATAAGTCCAAAATTAGGATCCCAATGTAAATGTAAATAGAAAAACAGCCAAAATGTTCAAATGAGGTCGAATACAGGCAGCGCAGCCTGGGCAAACTTGGGCCCTCCCTCCCTCTAGGTGTTTTGGACTCCAACTCCCACAACTCCTCATAGCCTCAGGCCCTTCAGGTCTAGACAGAAGTAGAGCCGAAGAAAGGAAGGAGGGAGAGAAGAGGTCACAGAGGAGGAGGAGGAAAGCCCTTCATTCATTCCTTCACTTACACTTCCTTCACTGATTCTTTTCTCCTTACCCGAAAACGCGTGCATGGCGGAGACAAAGGGAGAGGGGAAGCACTCCCTGTCAGATTATTGCATTTTGAATAGCAATTCATGAGTCAGCACAAGATATATTTTCGCAGTTTGAGATGACCTGCAGTGTGACATGTTTGACACCAGATGGCGCTGTCTCAAGACTGCTAAATGGAACATTGAGGAATGTCAGTTACAAAGTGACAGTTGGGATTTAATATCTGTGCGGAAAGGATGTTTAGAAAGGTAGCTGTGATGGCTGTTGTTTTTCGATGTTTTGCCAGTTGTTGTTAAATACAATTCAATACAAAGTTATATATTTACCTTGTGAATTGAATGAGAGTTTCATTATTCACTCGAACAGAGACTGGAGTTTTTGGGCCGATGGGGAATTAAACTTCTATATTTCTGTTGCCTATCCGCTGTGACATAAATACTCAACGCCGAAGACTCCCTGCCTGCCCGATAGGGAGTGCTTTGCTTACAGGCTTCTGCGCAAGGGAGCTACTGGGCATGCACGGAGGTTTTCGCGCATGTGCAGTTGCTCCTGCGCTGAACTTCAGCTCCGGAGCAACTGCACCTGCTTGAAAACCTCTGCGCATGCTCAGAAGCGGCGTCAGAGCACACAAGGCCGGGGTCCAAAAGCAGGCAGCTGCGGCACTGCCTGAGGAACATCGGCAGGGCCAGGATGGCGCCCCCTTCCCAGATGGTGCCCTAGGCGGCCGCCTACTTGGCCTATCTTGTAGGACCGCCCCTGTCTCTTCCTTAGCTTGCCTGCATTTCCATATTGGAAGCTATATAGCAGCTATGAATATAGCGCAGTTGCATTTATTTATAGCCCTCGCACAGTCTTGAAAACGAACTTGCCCCATATAGTTCTTCACCCAGCATCCTCTTAACACAATGCCTTCCTAATATTTTGGACTTCAGCTCCCAGGTTTATTAACGTCAACTCTCAAAAGCCAACATGTCTTTTGAGCATTGACGTCCAAAATATCCGGAAGACCCAAATTTGAGAATGGTTGTTCCAGCAAATTGTTTTATCCGTAGCAAACCAAAAATGTATTTCACATACTCTCCCCGTTTTCCTGTAGCAGCCACTCAGTTGTGGTTCTCAACCTGTGAGTCACCAGGTATTTTGGCCTTCAATCAGGACCGGACGAAGGTAAAAAAATAGTAGTAAGCGAACCTCTTTTTTGCGCCCCCTGGGTCTTCAGCGTGGTGTTGATGGTGCGTCCGTGCGCACGCCGGAGCACACATGCGCACAAACAGCTAGTTTTGCGCATGCGCTATTGAGACCGAGCGCTTCTGGTGGAGGGAGTAGCAAAATGCACTCCCAAGAGGCTGAAAAGGACGGGGAAACATTTTGCAGCCGGGACAGAGCCTCCCGCCTCCGGCTGCAAAATGTTCCCCGGCTTGTACTTTTCGGACTCTTGGGAGTGCGTTTCGCAACTCCCTCCACCAGAAGCGGTCTGACCCGATGGTGCATGCGTGAAAGCTATTAAAACAGTGTGCTTCTCTTTTTTTAATGCTAATCTCATTTTAAAACATGAATAGAAGCAAGACATACGTTGAACAATAAACACAACTAACAAGGATCACATAAAGGAAGGGTCTGAGGGGTGAAAAGGGAAAAGGGAAAGGAGGAGGAGGGGGAATAGGCTCATGGAAAGGTAATACAACACAAAGTGACAATGAGTACTTCCATCCCAATCGTTTTCCCACAAATATATTTTGAACTGGTTACCAATCGAGCACCGGGTCATCTTCAAAGTGTTGTTTCCAGCTATGCCTCGAAGACGTGACTGGTTGGCTATGTGCCAATCGGTTGAGAGTGAACCCTTCAAAGACGGAGATCCTTTGGCTGGGTCACCCAGGTGGGTGTGGGCTCCAGATGCCTGTGCTGGACTGTGAGGCATTACGCACATCGTCCCTAGTAAAGAGCTTGGGGGTCCAGTTGGACCCGCTGCTGACGATGTAGACTCAGGTCTCAACTGTCAGCAGATCCGCCTTTTACCATCTGCGGCAAGCGAGGCGGCTGGCGCCCTATGTCAGATTATTGCATTTTGAATAGCAATTCATGAGTCAGCACAAGATATATTTTCGCAGTTTGAGATGACCTGCAGTGTGACATGTTTGACACCAGATGGCGCTGTCTCAAGACTGCTACATGGAACCTTGAGGAATTTCCGTTACAAAGTGACAGTTGGGATTTGTCAGTTGGGATTGAATATCTGTGAGGAAAGGATGTTTAGAAAGGTAGCTGTGATGGCTGTTGTTTTTCGATGTTTTGCCAGTTATTGTTAAATACAATTCAATACAAAGTTATATATTTACCTTTTGAATTGAATGAGCGTTTCATTAGTCACTCGAACAGAGACTGGATTTTTTGGGCCGATGGGGAATTAAACTTCTATATTTCTGTTGCCTATCCGCTGTGACATAAATACTCAACGCCGAAAACCCTACCTCTCCGGTAATGACCTAGCCACGGTAATCCAGGCAACGGTCATCTCGAGGCTAGACTACTGTAATGCCCTTTACATTGGTCTTCCTTTGTCGGTCTTACCAATCGAGCACCGGGTCATCTTCAAAGTGTTGGTATTGACCTTTAAGGCCTTGCATGGTCTGGGGCCGGTGTACTTGAGGGACCGTCTACTCCCATATGTTCCCCAGAGATCCCTCCGTTTAGAAGACCTCAACCTGCTACAGATTCCACCACTACGGACTTTCCGTCTGTCCTCAACCAGACAGAGAGCTTTCTCTGTGGCTGCACCTTGCTTGTGGAACAGCCTACCGTCAGAGGTACGCTCAATTGGTGAGCTGACGGCTTTCTGGAGAACATGTAAAACCGTTTTGTTCCGGCAAGCATTTAGCTTGTAACTGTCCCGGGAGGGTGGTATCGCCCTATATGGAATTGCTTTCAATCCCGTCTGTATCTATGCTTTCATGTGGTACTGTTTTAATTGTTATGTTTTATGCTTTGGTTGTAGTTCGATACTGTTAAACGTCCTAAGCCATCTGGAAAGGACGGTATACAAATCGAAATAATAAATAAATAAATAAATAAAACTAAAATAGATCTCTTAACATCTATATGGGTCTTATATCACGCCCGCCTATCATTACTTCAAAATCTCGTGCGATAGTTCCATATTAACCAGCCATTCATAATGTTGTCCTTTAAAGTAACTTATAAGCAGAGACCAGTCTGTCCTTTTCATATTCTTATTTCCTCTTAGTGTCTGCGTGAGACAGTCCATCTGCATTACATCCATAAGTTTCATTTTCCATTCAGCAACTTCTGGAGTTTCTTCTTCCTTCCATTTCTTGGCGATGATTAACCTTGCCGCTGTTATCTGTATACCTTTATAAAGCGGAATGTTTGTGTGTATGTGTGTATGTGTGTATGCGGAGGGCGGAAGGGCGGATATGTGGCAGCTATTTGCATAAAGTCCTTTGATTGGACAGCCTCACCACTCCAAAATTCTAAGGCACCAGATAGAGGGCATTGATAGCCACTGATTAGCCAGCAACCCAGAATCCAGGCCTCTACATTCAAACAACAGGATTTCTTCCCACTGAGGGGAAAAAAGCCAGCATCCCAGAATCCAGGCCTCTACATTCAAACAACAGGATTTCTTCCCACTGAGGGAAAAAAGCCAGCATCCCAGAATCCAGGCCTCTACATTCAAACAACAGGATTTCTTCCCACTGAGGGAAAAAATGCACCATCAACATTCCTCCCCACTTGGCTCTGTGAAAACAAAATGGATTCCTGTATTCTCCTCCCCTCGGCTTTTAGAAAACGGCTGCCTGCCATGCACCCTTTTAAAGTTACCAATAGCAGGCCATAACATTACAGGCCCCAAAATAGAGTTTAGGGCAGGATGGCCGACGAATGATGGGATTTGCATCCCAATTCACTTCCCAGAAAACATTGTAGCCCCTACAAATCCCTTTCTCCCAGATAGGCCCAAAAGAGGCATCCATCTTCCCTCTTCAACACAGTGTGAGAGAAAGGCAGCTTCTGACAGGATCTTTAGAACAGGCACTGTCACTCTACAAGGTAAGGCCCTACTTCACTCAAAAGACACAAGAGAAAACAATAAATACCTTTCTCTAATGCCTTTTAATGCTTATATAAATAATTCTGGCCCAAAGCCCCCTCACCCAGCCTCATTGACCTTACTGCTAATTCCATGCAGGCCTTTTCCATTTTGTTAACTCCTTTCTGTTTTACACCGGTATACTTTCACAGGCCAGGGCGGATATGTGGCAGCCACTTTCACAGGCCACAGCGACCAGCGCGGGTGATGGACCTGCACCAAACTTGGTACACATAACCCCCCTATGACATGACCCACGTATATGGGATTTGTAGTACTTTCCAAGACTTTGGTTCCCACAGACCACTGAGGCCACCAAAAAGGACCAATACAGACCACACTCAGCACACACAGCCCCCATGACCCACTCTATGTCCTGGTGCAGTTCGGAGGAGGGTGGGCCATGGATGATGGGACTTGAAGTGCCTCTACTCACTTCCCAAGTCCGCTGCAACCCTCATCCAATCACTGATCGAGACCAAACTTGCCATACATAACCCCCATGACTGCCTTCACGTCCTGGTGGGGTTTGGGGGAGGACTGACAATGGATGATGGGATTTGTAGTACTTTTACACCCCTCTGTTCCCACAGACCACTGTGGCCCCCAACAAACACCGAGAAAGTCCACACTTGGCACACAGAGCCCCAGTGACCCACTCTACATCCTACTGAAGTTTGGAGGGGACAGAACATGGATGATGGGACTTGCAGTACCTTCCCTCACTTCCCAATCCTGCTACAAACCTAATCCAATGACTGATCAACACCAAATCTGGCACACAGAGCCCTCATGACCCACTCTACAGCCTGGTGCAGTTTACTGTGAGACGGACCACGGATGATGGGACTTGAAGCACCTTCACTCACTTCCGAAAAACAATGCATCCCTCATCCATTCACCAATACAGACCAAACTTAGCACACAGAGCCCCCATGACCCAATCTACATCCTACTACACTTTGGGGGGGACGGGACACACAGAGATGATGGGACTTGCACTACCTTCAGTAATTTCATGATACTACTGCAACTCCCAATAATGATGGATCAAGACTAAACTTGGCACACAGAGCCCCCATGACCCACTGTACATCCTGCTGCACTTTCAAATGACCGGGCAGGGCCGGGTCCCCAAGCTAGTAATAAATAAAAAAACAAATAAAACTAAAATAGATCTCTTAACATCTATATGGGTCTTATATCACGCCCGCCTATCATTAATTCAAAATCTCGTGCGATAGTTCCATATTAACCAGCCATTCATAATGTTGTCCTTTAAAGTAACTTATAAGCAGAGACCAGTCTGTCCTTTTCATATTCTTATTTCCTCTTAGTGTCTGCGTGAGACAGTCCATCTGCATTACATCCATAAGTTTCATTTTCCATTCAGCAACTTCTGGAGTTTCTTCTTCCTTCCATTTCTTGGCGATGATTAACCTTGCCGCTGTTATCTGTATACCTTTATAAAGCGGAATGTTTGTGTGTATGTGTGTATGCGGAGGGCGGAAGGGCGGATATGTGGCAGCTATTTGCATAAAGTCCTTTGATTGGACAGCCTCACCACTCCAAAATTCTAAGGCACCAGATAGAGGGCATTGATAGCCACTGATTAGCCAGCAACCCAGAATCCAGTCCTCTACATTCAAACAACAGGATTTCTTCCCACTGAGGGAAAAAGCCAGCATCCCAGAATCCAGGCCTCTACTTTCAAACAACAGGATTTCTTCCCACTGAGGGGAAAAAAGCCAGCAACCCAGAATCCAGGCCTCTACATTCAAACAACAGGATTTCTTCCCACTGAGGGGAAAAAATGCACCATCAACATTCCCTCCCCACTTGGCTCTGTGAAAACAAAATGGATTCCTGTATTCTCCTCCCCCTCAGCTTTTAGAAAAACGGCTGCCTGCCATGCACCCTTTTAAAGTTACCAATAGCAGGCCATAACATTACAGGCCCCAAAATAGAGTTTAGGGCAGGATGGCCGACGAATGATGGGATTTGCATCCCAATTCACTTCCCAGAAAACATTGTAGCCCCTACAAATCCCTTCTCCCAGATAGGCCCAAAAGAGGCATCCATCTTCCCTCTTCAACACAGTGTGAGAGAAAGGCAGCCTCTGACAGGATCTTTAGAACAGGCACTGTCACTCTACAAGGTAAGGCCCTATTTCACTCAAAAGACACAAGAGAAAACAATAAATACCTTTCTCTAATGCCTTTTAATGCTTATATAAATAATTCTGGCCCAAAGCCCCCTCACCCAGCCTCATTGGACCTTACTGCTAATTCCATGCAGGCCTTTTCCATTTTGTTAACTCCTTTCTGTTTTACACCGGTATACTTTCACAGGCCAGGGCGGATATGTGGCAGCCACTTTCACAGGCCACAGCGACCAGCGCGGGTGATGGACCTGCACCAAACTTGGTACACATAACCCCTATGACATGACCCACGTATTATGGGATTTGTAGTACTTTCCAAGACTTTGGTTCCCACAGACCACTGAGGCCACCAAAAGGACCAATACAGACCACACTCAGCACACACAGCCCCCATGACCCACTCTATGTCCTGGTGCAGTTCGGAGGAGGGTGGGCCATGGATGATGGGACTTGAAGTGCCTCTACTCACTTCCCAAGTCCGCTGCAACCCTCATCCAATCACTGATCGAGACCAAACTTGCCATACATAACCCCCATGACTGCCTTCACGTCCTGGTGGGGTTTGGGGGAGGACTGACAATGGATGATGGGATTTGTAGTACTTTTACACCCCTCTGTTCCCACAGACCACTGTGGCCCCCAACAAACACCGAGAAAGTCCACACTTGGCACACAGAGCCCCAGTGACCCACTCTACATCCTACTGAAGTTTGGAGGGGGACAGAACATGGATGATGGGACTTGCAGTACCTTCCCTCACTTCCCAATCCTGCTACAAACCTAATCCAATGACTGATCAACACCAAATCTGGCACACAGAGCCCTCATGACCCACTCTACAGCCTGGTGCAGTTTACTGTGAGACGGACCACGGATGATGGGACTTGAAGCACCTTCACTCACTTCCGAAAAACAATGCATCCTCATCCATTCACCAATACAGACCAAACTTAGCACACAGAGCCCCCATGACCCAATCTACATCCTACTACACTTTGGGGGGACGGGACACACAGAGATGATGGGACTTGCACTACCTTCAGTAATTTCATGATACTACTGCAACTCCCAATAATGATGGATCAAGACTAAACTTGGCACACAGAGCCCCCATGACCCACTGTACATCCTGCTGCACTTCTCAAATGACCCGGGCAGGGCCGGGTCCCCAAGCTAGTAATAAATAAAAAAACAAATAAAACTAAAATAGATCTCTTAACATCTATATGGGTCTTATATCACGCCCGCCTATCATTAATTCAAAATCTCGTGCGATAGTTCCATATTAACCAGCCATTCATAATGTTGTCCTTTAAAGTAACTTATAAGCAGAGACCAGTCTGTCCTTTTCATATTCTTATTTCCTCTTAGTGTCTGCGTGAGACAGTCCATCTGCATTACATCCATAAGTTTCATTTTCCATTCAGCAACTTCTGGAGTTTCTTCTTCCTTCCATTTCTTGCCGATGATTAACCTTGCCGCTGTTATACAATATATAAAAAAAATTTTCATTATTTTCTTCTATTTTAAAGTCCAGTAGACCTAGGAGCGCTTCTGGTGGAGGGAGTTGCTAAACGCACTCCCAAGAGGCTGAAAAGGACAAGCCAGGGAACATTTCCCACCCGCGCGCCGGCTGCCCGCAGCAATGGCGCAGCATGATGCGCCGAACCTGGCGGATGCGGCCAGATGCACCCTTGGCCACGTGGCGCCCTGAGGCGGCCACTTACTTTGCCTCCACTAAGATCCGCCCCTGCCTTCAACTCCCAGGAATCCCAGCCAGTTTACCAGCTGTTAGGATTTCTGGGAGTTGAAGGCCAGAACCTCTGGGGAACCCCAGGTTGAGATTCTCAACTTGAGAACCACTCGTCTGTACAAACCAGGGGTGCTCATTAGGTAGCCCGGGAGCTACTAGTAGATCTTCGGCCTCTTCCAGGTGATCTTCGGGCCTCACCAGCCGGATGGGGCGCTCCTGCCATGTGCGCGCATACCCTGCGCGCACACGCGCTCCTGCTGCTGGCTTCCGCTCTCACGGTGCTTCTTTCACCTGCGGGGCATTGCAGGAAGAAGGAAGCACGAGGCGGGGCCTCTGGAGGAGCGCTCTGCCTCTCTCTCGTCCAGAAGCAGCTGTGCAGCCTCCGTTGCCAGTGAGACAGGCAGGGCGGAGCGCTCCCTCTGGATGCCCGCCTCGTGCTTTCTCCTTCCTGCAATGCCCCGCAGGCGGAAGAAGCGCTGCGCGGGCGGAAGACAGCAGCAGGAGCACGCGCGGTGGCAAGAGCGCGCGGCAGCGGGAGCGCACGGGAGCACACGGCGGCGGGGGCAGGTAGATCTTTTGGACTTGGTTGCTTTAAGAGTAGCTCGCATGCTGAAAAAGTGTGAGCACCCCTGGTACAAACATTCTGAGGATTCTTTTCCGTGCTCATTGGTAGAATCCTAAAGGAACTACATGTACAACTAATCCACAATAACATTTCTTGTCATGACTTCTCTAACTCAGTATTTCCCAACCGCTGTGACGCAGCACAGTAGTGTGCCGTGACGGACCTCCTGCTGTGCCGTAAGAAAAGCTCTCCTTCCCCCTTCCACCTGCTGAACTCCTGCTGCTCGGGGGAGGAGGAAGGGCCGGGCGACGGCAAAAAAAAAGAAGAAGGGCCCAGGGCGCCGCCTCCTTTGGCCATTTCCCCAGCCAGCCTCCAATCCGCCATGACTCCTGCCCCTCACTCGCTGAAGCCACGCGGAGGGGCCCCGCCACTGAAGCCCGTCCACCGCTCATGCTCCTCCTCCGCGGCTTCAGCGAGCGGGGCGGAGTCATGGCGGAGAGCGGTGCTGGGGATGGGGCCATGACTCCTGCCCCCTCGCACTGCCCCTCGAGGCTGGAGAAGCTGTGGGAGAGCTGAAGCTGGGGAGGGGCATGGTGCGGCCTGGCTCTGCCCCCGCCCCCCAGCTTCCGCTCTCCCACAGCTTCTCCAGCCTTGAGGAACAGTGCCAAGCCAGCATTGTGCTGGCTCTGCCACCGCTGGCTTGGCACTGCCCCCTCAAGCCTGGAGAAGCCGTGGGAGAGCTGAAGCCGGGGGGAGGGGCGGGGCATGGCGCGGCCTGGCTCTGCCCCTCCCCCCGGCTTCAGCTCTCCCACAGCTTCTCCAGCCGTGAGGGGACAATGCCAAGCCAGCATGGTGCTGGCTCTGCCCCCGCTGGCTTGGCACTGCCCCCAAGCCTAGAGAAGCCGTGGGAGAGCTGAAGCCGAGGAGGGGGGCGGCATGGCCTGGCTCTGCCCCCTCCCCCGGCTTCAGCTCTCCCACAGCTTCTCCAGCCTTGAGGGGGCAGTGCCAAGCCAGCATTGTGCTGGCTCTGCCACCGCTGGCTTGGCACTGCCCTCAAGCCTGGAGAAGCTGTGGGAGAGCTGGCTGGAGAGGGGGCGCGGGCATAGCATGGCCTGGCTCCTCCCCAGCTCGCACTCCCAGCAGCTGCACCCAGCAGGCCACCATCCTCCAGCTGTTCTTTACTGTGTTAGAGTGTCATTTTGTGTCATTTTGGTTGGTGGTGTGCCCCCGGATTTTTTTAATGTTAAAAGTGTACCGCGGCTCAAAAAAGGTTGGAAAGCACTCCTCTAACTCACCTAACAATCTTGTACTCCTGTGCAACATCTTTCCACCTGGTACCTTTTGGATCTGTTTGATTACAGCAACTCCAGCCAGCATAAGATGTAGTTCTATTTATAAATAAAACTATATTTTGAGTAGGGAACAACGGGATTTTAATCATTTTGATTTTTTGTCCCTTTAGTATGGATATCAAAATCTTTTGTTAGTTGTATTTATAACTACCACGTTTTATGGCCTCTAGGTTTGTGTGGATTTCCTCCTATATTTTTAAGATTTGTAAGAAGCTTAGCAGTTTGCATGGGACATACTCCACAATCCTTTTGTGTACTCCCTTAAGTATTGGCACAGTTACATTAGGTCAGGCAGGGGCGGTCTTACCTCTCCCATCATGGTAAGCGAAGATTATCCCCGGGTGGCTTCTGGATGCCCCCACACATGCGGGGCGGTGTAGGGCAGGGCGGCCGGCGCCGATCCCTGCTGTTCCGCGTCGGCGGCGCAGCCAGCGCCGATCCCTGCTGCTGCCTGCAGGAGCTTCTGAGCATGCGCGGACATTCGTGCATGCCCAGAACTGCTGGAGCTGAACTTCAGCTCCAGCAGTTCTGGGCATGCGCGAAGTTCAGCTCCAGCAGTTCTGGGCATGCGCGAGAATGTCCGCGCATGCTCAGAAGCTCCTGCAGGCAGCAGCAGGGATCGGCGCTGGCTGCGCCGCCGACGCGGAACAGCAGGGATCGGCGCCGGCCGCCCTGCCCTACACCGCCCCGCATGTGTGGGGCATCCAGGCATCCGGGGGATAATCTTCGCTTACCATGATGGGAGAGGTAAGACCGCCCCTGCCTGACCTAATGTAACTGTGCCAATACTTAAGGGAGTACACAAAAGGATTGTGGAGTATGTCCCATGCAAACTGCTAAGCTTCTTACAAATCTTAAAAATATAGGAGGAAATCCACACAAACCTAGAGGCCATAAAACGTGGTAGTTATAAATACAACTAACAAAAGATTTTGATATCCATACTAAAGGGACAAAAAATCAAAATGATTAAAATCCCGTTGTTCCCTACTCAAAATATAGTTTTATTTATAAATAGAACTACATCTTATGCTGGCTGGAGTTGCTGTAATCAAACAGATCCAAAAGGTACCAGGTGGAAAGATGTTGCACAGGAGTACAAGATTGTTAGGTGAGTTAGAGGAGTGCTTTCCAACCTTTTTGAGCCACGGTACACTTTTAACATTAAAAAATCCGGGGCACACCACCAACCAAAATGACACAAAATGACACTCGAACACAGTAAAGAATGGCTGGGGGATGGTGGCCTGCTGGGTGCAGCTGCTGGGAGTGCCGAAGCTGGGGGAGGAGCCATGGCCATGCCCCGCCCCCTCCCCCTGGCTTCAGCTCTCCCACAGCTTCTCCAGGCTTGAGGGGGCAGTGCCAAGCCAGCGGTGGCAGAGCCAGCACAATGCGGGCTTGGCACTGTCCCCTCAAGGCTGGAGAAGCTGTGGGAGAGCTGAAGCCGGGGAGGGGGCAGAGCCAGGCGGTGCCATGCCCCGCCCCCTCCCCCGGCATCAGCTCTCCCACGGCTTCTCTAGGCTTGAGGGGGCAGTGCCAAGCCAGCGGTGGCAGAGCCAGCACAATGCTGGCTTGGCACTGTCCCCCAAGGCTGAGAAGCTGTGGGAGAGCTGAAGCCGGGAGGGGCAGAGCCAGGCCGCGCATGCCCCGCCCCCCGGCTTCAGCTCTCCCACGGCTTCTCCAGGCTTGAGGGGGCAGTGCCAAGCCAGCGGTGGCAGAGCCAGCACAATGCTGGCTTGGCACTGTTCCTCAAGGCTGGAGAAGCTGTGGGAGAGCTGAAGCCGGGGAGGGGCAGAGCCAGGCCGCACCATGCCCCTCCCCCCAGCTTCAGCTCTCCCACAGCTTCTCCAGCCTCGAGGGGGCAGTGCGAGGGGCAGGAGTCATGGCCCCCATCCCCAGCACCGCTCTCCGCCATGACTCCCGCCCCTCGCTCGCTGAAGCCGCGCGGAGGAGGAGCATGAGCGGTGGACGGGCTTCAGTGGCGCATGAGCGGTGGACGGGCTTCAGTGGCGCATGCTCAGAAGCTGCTGCAGGCAGCAGCAGGGAGTTCCACTTCGGCGGCACGGCCAGCGCCAATCCCTGGTGCTGTCTGCAGCAGGGAGTTCCGCTTCGGCGGTGCCCATCCATGATGGCGCCCGGCGCGGCCAACGTGGCGGCGCCCATCCATGATGGCGCCCCACGCGGCCGCGTAGGTTGCTTACATGGACGGACCGCCCGTGGTCAGGGATGTATCTTCTGCTATACTATCAAACACACACTTATAGCAGAGTCTAAGCAAGATACACACTGAAAGACTGTGCAAATGTCTGTATATAATCAATAAACAAAGTACAATTGACCCTGTAATGGTTAATGTACATATACAGTTTGTATGATACATATACACCACAATTGGAATTCGGGCATATAAAAGCAACCTCGCAACATTGAATCCAAAATAAACACAGTGGAAAACAGTTCTAGAGTTCTTGAGGTGTGGGGGAACGGCTGGGGAGGGGATACAATGTAACACAAATGCAAGCCTATATGGCAATATCAGTCCCTTGCCAATTTCCCCAAGATCCACACAATCCAATGTAGGACAATACAGTCTCTCGAAGCTGAGATCCAAAATTAACTGTGTAGTTGCACCAGGTTGGCAGGCATTAACAGCTTGGGACGCTGGAGGGGCCGCGATGGTCGATCTGCAAGGCCCGATCCATTTAAGCCCTATGGGCTTTCTCAAGTGGCAATTTAAATCGGCATAATGCGCAGCGTCACGGGATACATATACTGAAATACAAGTAGTAACAATCAACATAAAGGTCTAAGCTCTGCAGATACAGCTGGTAGGCTAAGCATACAATCATAATCATAAGGCATACCGTCGGTGGAGGAAGAGATTCATATACACCGTGCTCCCGAGGACCCCAAGGGTGGCCCTGGCTCCGGTGTTGCTGGTTAAATAATGCTTCAGGGATAGGCGTCTCACGCAAGGAGGGCGTTGAGAGGGAGGGGCTCGTTCAACCCGCCCGGAAACTCGCTCTGGAGGGTGACGATCCACCAGGTTTCTCTCTTTAATAAAATAATTTGCGGATCAGTATGGGGCGGGATCTTCACCTTTTCCACTCCTGCGAACTTAAATGATTCTGGGCTATGTTTTTGCGTGAGGAAATGTTTGTATAAGATAGTATTGTCGTGTTTTTGGCGAATCCGGGAACGGTGTTCTGAGATTCTCGTGCGTAGGGGGCGTGTCGACTGGCCTACGTAAAGTAGGCCACACCCACATATGATGACGTACACACATCCCTCCGAGTTACAGTTGGTGAAATCACGTATTTTAAAGGATTTGTGAGTTCTAAGGATTGTTACTTCTTTTCTTTGAAGCACCTGAGGGCAAGAGGAACACCCCCCACAGGGTCTGCATCCTGGAGAGATGATGCTACAGCGGGGAGGAGATTTTAAAGATGAATGTACCAAATGGTCCTTTAGATTCTTCATCCGCTTAAAGGCAACTAGTGGTGGGGGTTGGAAAATCGGGATGTTGGGTAGAATACTCCAATGCTTTTTAACAATCTTGATAATGTCCTTACTGTGGGGAGTGAGAGTCAAAGGCCACACTATCCTGTTAGTAGATGCCTTAATTTTTCTTTGAAATAGAGATGATCTTGGAACTTCGTTGGCCTTTGCTCTTGCTCTGTTGATGACTTCCCCAGGATAGCCCCGTTCCAAAAGTTGCCCCACCAGATTATTGGCTGATGATTCATAATGGGCCTTGGTTGTGGAGTTCCGTTTTAATCGAATAAATTGTGAATATGGCAAGCTGTTGCGGAGTGAAGAAGAATGATGACTCGAATAATGCAAAATAGCATTTTTGTCCGTCTCTTTTCTAAAATTACGCACCCCAAGTCTGTTGTGGTTCTTATATATAGTTGTGTCCAAAAAATTGTACTTTGTTTATTGATTATATACAGACATTTGCACAGTCTTTCAGTGTGTATCTTCTGCTATGCTGACATGTTTGCTGCAGAGCTGACAATTGCCCATATTATCTGGGACTGGTGAGAATAGCCCAAAACATCTGTACAACATCAAGTTGCCTACCACTGTATTGGATAAAAGAAGAAAATACTCTTTGTTGATCTTTTCTGTTGCTAAGGCTTCACTGTTGCTTGTGGCTGAATGCTCACTACTGTCTTTCCACCCTTAATTATGCTCATAATATACTATTAGTCTGGCTAATGTTCATTTTAAAGTAATGTCATGTTCTGGGCTTGCTTTTGTAGGGACAGAGCTTGGAAGTACCATCCTTCGGGCAATGGCCATGCTAAGATATTTCCATTGTTCAAATATACCATACTAGCTGTCCCGGCCACCCGCTGCTGTGGCGTAGTCTTCCTTCCTTCCATCCTTCCTTCCTTCTATCCTTCCTTCCTTTTCTCTTCCCTCCTTCCTGGTATCCTTCCTTTTTCCTCCCCTCCTTCCTTCCTTTCTTCCATCCTTCATGCCTTCTACCTTTACTTTCTCCTCACCTCATCTCCTTCATCCTCCTATCCTTACTTTGTCCTTCCTTTTCCCTCCCCTCCTTCCTTCCTTCCTTTCTTACATCCTTCATTCAGCCTCAGGCCCCTTCCAAAGGCCTGGGCAAACCTGGGCCTTTCAGGTGTTTTGGACTTCAACTCCCACAATTCCTCACAGCCTCAGACCCCTTCCAAAGGCCCCTTCCAAAAGCCTTGCCAAACTTGGGCCTGTTAGGGGTTTTGGACTTCAACTCCCACAATCCCTCACAGCCCCAGGCCCCTTCCAAAGGCCTGGGCAAACTTGGGTCTGTTAGGTGTTTTGGACTTCAACTCCCACAATTCCTCACAGCCTCAGGCCCCTTCCAAAGGCCCCTTCCAAAAGCCTGGCCAAACTTGGGCCTGTTAGGGGTTTTGGACTTCAACTCCCACAATCCCTCACAGCCCCAGGCCCCTTCCAAAGGCCCCTTCCAAAGGCCTGGGCAAACCTGGGCCTTTCAGGTGTTTTGGACTTCAACTCCCACAATTCCTCACAGCCTCAGGCCCCTTCCAAAAGCCTGGCCAAACTTGGGCCTGTTAGGGGTTTTGGACTTCAACTCCCACAATCCCTCACAGCCCCAGGCCCCTTCCAAAGGCCTGGGCAAACCTGGGCCTTTCAGGTGTTTTGGACTTCAACTCCCAAAATTCCTCACAGCCTCAGGCCCCTTCCAAAGGCCCCTTCCAAAAGCCTGGCCAAACTTGGGCCTGTTAGGGGTTTGGACTTCAACTCCCACAATCCCTCACAGCCCCAGGCGCCTTCCGAAGACCTGGGCTAACTTGGGCCTTTCAGGGGTTTTTGGACTTCAACTCCCACAGGCCCAAGTTTGCCCAGTTGTGGGAGTTGAAGTCCAAAACCCCCTGAAAGGCCCAAGTTAGCCCAGGCCTTCAGAAGGGGCCTGAGGCTGAATGAAAGATCAAGGGGGGGGGGCTTTCCTGAAGTGGCTGCCCAGGGAGCACCGGCAGCACCAAACCATCAAGAGGGGGCTGAGGGAGAGCGGCAGCGGCTTCTTAGCAGGCGGCGGCTGGCTAGGGATGGAGGAGGAGGAGAGGATGCCTCTGGGCACCTGCTTCCGCCGCTGCTGCCGCCGTCGCCACCTTCCCTGCTTGTCATGCGGCTCCAGGCGAGGAGGTAGGAGCTGCCGCCGCCGCCTCCACTTGGCAGCCGGCGATGGAAGGGGACAGGGAGCGGGCTCGCAGTTGGTGGGAGGACGGGCCTCTCGCGCCGCCGTCCCCGCCGCTATTGTCCTCTGTGCCAATGGGATGGGGGAGGGGGAGTACGCTGGCCGGAGGACTCCCTCAGCTTGGTGAGCATGCGCAGTGGGGGGTTTTGGATAGCGCTGTTTTTTTTCCTGGAGCAAGGTTTTTTTGTAGTTTTTTTGTAGTTTTTTTGTTTTCGGAATTCTGGTGGCTGCTGAAATTTTTTGGGGTTTTTTGCGTGTGTTGTGCATACCTCTTGTGTGTGTCGTGGGATGTGGCCTGGTTTGGTGTGTCTGCCTTGTGTAGTTTCTTTGTTTACTGGATACTTCCCATGACAGCTCAATCTCTCTCTCTCTCTCTCTGTCAGGCCCGGTAGGCCTGTAAATAATGGCACACTCACTCAAGTAGTTGACAAGAGGAATTGAGCTTTATTCAGCCTTACTCCAGGCAGAGCAAAGAGGAATCTGAGCTTTCCCGCCAAAACGCTGAGAGAAAAACCCTTCTGGTAAACTCCCTCCCTCCTCTCAGACTCAGGCCCATCCCCCTCTGCTGGCTCCTTGTCGCTATGGCAGCCCAAAGCCAAGCTGTTTATTGAACTGCTCTGGCTGGGCCTGACATTACGCCCCCCCCCCCCAACACCTGCCCCACAGGGAGAGAAGAAACGAAAGGAGAGAAGAGAAAGAGGAGACCCACACAATCCTACAGGCAACTTATACAAATAGGTAATGCAATGGCATGTTATACTTTTAAATTATAAAATGGCAATTCTAGGAAACAACCTACACTAAATTCTATACTTCGGTAACTCTTAGCCTCTTAACAATGTAAACCCAACCTCCCCACGGTTGGTAATTTTAATACATTCGCAAACCCCATCAGGAAATAAGCGAAACATATGCACTAAACATTTCTAACGATATATCACACCATAAAAGTAATTGACTAAGCAGGTCATAACTTGCTGCATCCATAACATCATAGCAAAGCATATTAGCCATCCTTAACTCTTTTAAATGGATAATTATACTACACATTTTGAAGAAAGCATTTCATCTCTTAAATTCGGTTTCCCACACTATCCGTCCCGTTTCTAACACTGAGTTCCCTTCATGTTACTCCTACCACATGTGAGGCCTTCCCAAGGAACAACCCACTTAACCGCTTCTCTATGCTTAACCCAGTGCGCCCTCCCAGGCAAAATCCCCACAGCCATTCAAGACTACAATTCCCAGCGGGGACACGTACTAACGTTCCAA
This sequence comes from Anolis apletophallus, assembly GCA_030556195.1. Lineage (NCBI taxonomy): Eukaryota > Metazoa > Chordata > Lepidosauria > Squamata > Anolidae > Anolis > Anolis apletophallus. Next base: position 22,312 of record JARBWK010000248.1, on the reverse strand, counting down.
TGATATTATTTGTAGAGGCAACTTTGAGCATTTCAGCTGTCAGAGTCTCTTGTAGCTCAGCTTTGGAAATCACTGCCTGAAGTTTGGACACTACTGTCCAGTCCTGGGAACTCTCCTCCGCCTGAAATGATATGCATTCATCCAGTTCTTTCCTTCCGGAAACCGCAGGATACTCTCCAGCCCGCAGTTGTTTCTCCTCGGCCTCCCACTCCCATAGGGCTCCAAGCCAAGAAACTGCAACCGCCACTGCGGTTCCCAACTGCATGGGTTTCGCAGCACACAGCTCACCTGAACCCTTTTCTGAAAAGGGCTTGGCTGCATCCCCTGAAGATTCTCCCGGCCACCCCAATTGGACTCAAGAGGATTTCTTCCTCTTGCGACCTCTATCCATGGCGGCGCCTCTCTCTCAGCCTCCGCCATCGTCATGATCTGCCTGGGTGGTTTGCTGCTGGGCTCCGCGACCTCCGCGTCGTTCTCCTCCTGAGCAACCGCACTTAGCTGGGGCCGCACATTCCCAGCCCCCGCCCTGTGCTGGTTCCACTCGAAAAGAACTATTGCCCAAACCAGTGTGGCACTCCATGGGGCATCTTCTTTCCAGGAACCGTCAGCAGCCTCCACTTCACGCTCTCCAGGCTCCTGGTTTCTCTTTGGAACTTGGGCCTCTGAGGGGCCTCTCTCCCCCTCCAGGATTGACTGCCAGATTTCTTCCTTGGGCTCGGGCAGCGACTTAGTTAAGATACCACCTGGCATGGTCTGGCCTGCGCTCCCTTGCAGCGCTGTAGACTCCTCTGCAGCCTCCGCCATAACATGCAGCCCCCCCGGGCTCTCTGCGCACTGCAGGTCATCCCTCGGGCCTGCCTCCTCTGTTTCAGTTACTGCTTCTGGCTGAGGCGTCGCTTCTGCAGACCCAGATTCTCTTCCCACCTCGCCAGACATCCAATCTACAAGGATTGCTCCCCACGCGATCAAAGTTCCCATTTGGGGTAGCCCAGCCGAACTTTCTTCTCTGCTCTTTTGCACTGAGGGGGAATTTGCACACCCCTCCTCTTCGCCTGGATGTTTTGTTTCACCCAGCAGTTTCGCATGGAGCGACTGAGGCTTCATTTCGCAGCTCCGCGGGAAGTCTGAAGTTTCCCCTCCCGTTGCTACACGCAGGACAGTGGATTCCTCTGCTGGGGTTTGCACAAAACCTTTTCCCTCTTCCACTGGCCGAGCCGGTTGCCAGGCGGCCGCAATCTCAGGAAGCAGGCAGCTTCTCCTGGCTGGCTCCCAGCCAGGGAAAGTTGCATCGGCACAAAGGAAAAGAGGCTCCTTGCCCTCCAACTTTTCCACCACTGGGTTTGGCTTTAGGTCAGCACAGTTGGAGGAGCTTTCTCTCTCTACTCCAACTTCTGTCTCCGCTGTTCCAGGGGCCATCTTCACCTCTCCCCCAAGCTCTGGCTCTGCGATAGCCATCTCTGCTGGCTGGCAGCCACTCCTCTTCGCTTCTCCCCCTGCTATTGAGACGGGCGCACTCATACTCTCGTTGAGATGATCGGCTCGGTCTCTCCCAGCCTCTCCAGGTTTAAAGCGGGGTTTTCTCTTCCTCCTCCTCCTCCGCTGGGCACCTTTCCTCGGCTGGGCTCTTTCAGGGGTTCTTCCCAAACCACTTGCGTGGCCCTTTCAAGCATGTAATCGAGTAAGGCCGCCCTCCTCTCGGAATCTGCTTCGAGCCGTTCCCGACGGCGTCGCTGGACCATCTCTGCAGCCGCCCCTCCCCGGGGAGCCGGGCAACCTCTCTCACACCCAGGGCCATGCTCCAGGTGGGCGCGAACATCACCACCCACGGATGCTCCCCGTGCTCACACACGTCGCAGCCATAGGTGGCTGGGGCTTCTCAAAGGGGCTCCACGCACGGCATCCTCATGCTCTACCTCATCGTCACTCGAGGGGTACCACCGATCTCCTTCATCCTCCAAGCTCAGGTCGCCACACGGGATGGGGTCAGGCAAACTGCCCTTCAGCATCTCTGAAGGCTGCACTCGCTGTTTCCTTCCCCTCCTGCCCCGCCGGCGCTTGAGCTTACGTGAAGGCTCCGGGAAAGGGGTAGAACTTTTACTCCTCCTCAGGGCTGCTGACTCCACACAAGCTGCGGGTTCCTCACAGGGAATAAGGGGAATGAAGGGCTCTTCCCCTCCATCTTCCTTGCCCTGGAGCTCGTATAGCTGGGCACAATTTGCCACCCATGGGAGGGGACCCTTTTCAATCACATAGGGGATTCCCATCACGTAACCTGTGGCAGGTTCAGCCTCAAAGCCTTCCTCCTCGGGGGACGAGCCAGTGTCCAGATCCTCAGACTGCAACCACTGTGCCCGGTCAGGAAATTGCCTCAGGAGATTTCCAAGAGCTTGCCGCCATTCCTCGGCCCCATCCACCTTCCTGTGGGTCCGCCAATCTGCATGGCTCAGGCTCCGATCTTCCTCAGTTTCCAACCAGGCACCAATGGTTTCCATCCTGAGGGCACGGGAATGCCGTCTCTATTCTCCGGGGAGAGGCCACTGGCTTCTCAGGCCTCCGTTGCCACTTGCTTCTTCATGGCCAAAACCCCTCTCCTCTGAGAGGGAGGTCGTGCCTCTCCGCCTTGGAAGCACAGACCTTCTCCATAGTCGGGTTGGGTTCTCACCAGCACTGAGACTGGGATAAACCCAATGTTGTTGAGATTCCTCTTTATGTCAGGCCCGGTAGGCCTGTAAAAAATGGCACACTCACTCAAGTAGTTGACAAGAGGAATTGAGCTTTATTCAGCCTTACTCCGGGCAGAGCAAAGAGGAATCTGAGCTTTCCCGCCAAAACGCTGAGAGAAAAACCCTTCTGGTAAACTCCCTCCCTCCTCTCAGACTCAGGCCCATCCCCCTCTGCTGGCTCCTTGTCGCTATGGCAGCCCAAAGCCAAGCTGTTTATTGAACTGCTCTGGCTGGGCCTGACACTCTCTCTCTCTCACTCTCTCTCTCTCTCAGAAACTGCATCTTCATGTTCACTAACAATTATCTTATGCATGTCTATGTCTTGTCCATGTTCTTTAAAGGGTTTTGGGGAAAAGGACTTATGTACACTTCTGGATCTATTTTGGGGGCTGATGTGGCCTGCAGTAGGTCTCAAGCGGGAGAAGGTAACCTTCTGATCTAAATCTCTCTCTGGCACAGGGGCGGTCCTACAAGGTAGGCCAAGTAGGCGGCCGCCTAGGGCGCCACCTGGGAAGGGGGCGCCATCCTGGCCGCATGGGGCGCCATCCTGGCCCTGCCGATGTTCCTCAGGCAGTGCTGCAGCTGCCTGCTTTTTGTGCGCTCCGACGCCGCTTCTGGGCACGCGCGGAGGTTTTCACGCAGGCGCAGTTGCTCGGAGCTGAAGTTGAGCGCAGGAGCAACTGCACATCTTGCCGAAAACCTCCGCGCATGCCCAGTAGCTCCCTTGCGCAGAGGCCTGTAAGCAAAGCACTCCCTATCGGGCAGGCAGGGAGTGCTTCCCCTCCTTTTATCTCCGCCGCGCGCACGCGTTTGCGGGGAAGGAGAAAAGAATCAGTGAAGGAAGTGTAAGTGAAGGAATGAATGAAGGGCTTTCCTCCTCCTCCTCTGTGTCCTCTTCCCTCCCTCCTTCCTTTCTTCGGCTCTATTTCTGTCTAGACCTGAGGGGCCTGAGGCTGTGAGGAGTTGTGGGAGTTGGAGTCCAAAACACTTAGAAGGAGGGAGGGCGGGCCCAAGTTTGCCCAGGCCGCGCTGCCTGTATTCGACCTCATTTGAACATTTTGGCTGTTTTTCTATTTACATTTACATTGGGATCCTAATTTTGGACTTATGGGAGACTCCTATGGATTATGAGACGGGTGATAGGTAATATATTCTGATTTTGATGCATTTACATTGCATTTCTTGTTGATTATTATACAGTTCTGCTTAATATTGCCATACAATATAATAAAAATACAATATAACAATAAAATGATGATATATTTTATATTACATGTAATATTACAAACAATATTGCAGTATAGTGGTATTGTACAAAATAGTAATATATAATATTTTATTTTACTTTATTTTGGGTTATTTGAGTTTTATAGGAGTAATGAAAATATTTAGTAGAGGATAATTTTATTTAAATAAATAATTTTATTATTTTATAATAATAATATAATAGAATGTTACATTATATTATAATGTCAATATATTATATAATTATATTGTAATGTAGTATAATATAATTATGATATAATATAGTATGAGTATGGTATAATATATTGTATATACTGTACATTGATACAATATAATACTACTAATGGTATTGTGATATTATAATTGTATATTTGTTTTACATGGGGGGCGGCAAAATAATGTTTTTTGGGGGGGCACCAAAATAATGTTCGCCTACCATTTAAAATTAACTTAGACCGCCCCTGCTCTGGCATTACTTCGCGTATGAAGATTCTTAGGAAGGACTCATCCCACACTTTCTACAAGCGCGTTGATGACAGAGGTTGGATGTGTCCTTCGAGCCTGTGCAAAGGATTTTTCTGGTGGAGCGCAGTGTGCACAGAACTGGCCTCACCCTTAAAACCAAAGTTTCGTCAGCCGGGGCCTAGAAAGCTGGGACGGTGGCAGCGAGGTCCTCAGGTCGTAGGATTAATTTGAGTTTCCTTCTCTAGATGGTTGACCTTACAGCAGGGCTGTCCAACTGGCGGCCCCGGGGCCGGATCCGGCCCCGTAGCCTGTTGGACACGGCCCCACCTATGCCCTCAGCCGCCATTTTTAAATTTGAAAAAAAAATCGAATTTTTTTTAAAAAATGGCGGCCGGGGGAGGGGGGCGGGGCAGGGAGGAGGAAGAGAGCTAGCTCCTCCTCCTTTTCGCGCCCCTCCTTACCTAGGGCGGGGAGCCGCCGAAAAAGGGCAGAAGGCGGCGCCAACAGCAGCGCGTCACAGACCTGGCGTGACGCGCTGCTCCTGGCACCGCCTACTCCTCCTTTTCGGCGCCCCTCCCTTCCTAGGGCGGAGGGCGCGAAAAGGAGGAGTAGGCGGCGCCAAGAGCAGCGCGTCACGCCAGGCCTGTGACGCTCTGCTCTTGGCGCCGCCTACTCCTCCTTTCGGCGCCCCTCCCTTCCTAGGGCGGGGGAGCCATCGAAAGGGCAGAAGGCGGCGCCAAGAGCAGCGCGTCACAGGTCTGGCGTGACGCGCTGCCCCTTGGCGCCGCCTTCTGCCCCCTCCCTTCCTAGGGGCGGGGGCGCCGAAAGGAGAGGAGGCGGCGCCAAGAGCAGAGTGTCACAGGCCTGGCATGACACTCTGCTCTTGGCGCCGCCTACTCCTCCTTTTCGGCGCCCCCCCCGCCCAAGGAAGGGAGGGGGCACCGGAGGAGTAGAGGCGGTGCCAAGGCAGCGCGTCACGCCAGGCCTGTGACGCGCTGCTCTTGGCGCCGCCTTCTGCCCTTTTTCGGCCGTTTTAGGAGGGGGCGGGGCCTGGGGTTGGGGCCGGGCCTGGGGGCGGGGCCTGGGGAGGGGCCGAGCGGCCCCCTAGGTCATCAGTGACCGCTTATCCGGCCCTGGACCCCATAGAAGTTGGACAGCACTGCCTTACAGGATTAGACGAGCACCATCTGCCCGGGTTTGAATTTAGAGTTTTCCTTCTCCTAGGATGGTTGCCAAAAGGCTAGAGAGCCCATCCTGCCCATTGACACTCTTTGTCAGACCCTTCGGTTGTGACCTGTCTGGCTTGGGAGGCCCTACCAGTGGCTATTATGCCACCGCCAGCATAGCTCACAACTTCATTAGGATACGCAAGCCTCTCCCCCACGACAAATACTGAAAAACAAAATAGCCCTGCTCAAGGAACCAAGAGTCATCCATCAATTTTTTTGCAAAATCTAATGTTACCTAAATGAATGTACTCCAAAGTAGGTAGGCTGATCCCATCTAAGTGGTTCCCTGTCATTAATAATAAACAGATACTATCTGGGATGTTTTCACATTTTATAATTGCTTTATATAAAGATATTTGGTAAGAAAAATGCATTAAAAATCCAAAATTGCCACAGTGATAAAAATGATAGAATTTTCTTACAGTATGTCTAAATTTTACAAGCCAAAAGATATTCCCCAGAAATCACGCAACACCTTACAGTTCTTCTGTTAATTCCTGAGCTTAATTCTGTTCTCCAGAGTGGAACAAGAAAAGTTTTGGGAAGCCTGTCATCTGGTTCCCCCACATTATGTATATACTAGCTGTACCCGGCACGCGTTGCTGTGCCCTTTTTAGGAGATGCGATAAAGTTCAATCATCCACGGTGTGCCCTCCTCTAAACTGCAGTTGGATGGAGTGTGGGTCATGGGGGCATGGTGTGCCAAGTTGGGTCTTTATTGGTCTTGGTTCTGGGCCACAGTGGTCTGTGGGGAATGATGGGTTTTGAAGTACTACAAATCCGTTTTCCATGGTGGTACTTCAAGTCCCATCATGCATGGTCGGGGCTCTGTGTGCCAAGGTAGGTTACTGTAAATTCAGGCCATACACAATGTCCCATGAGCTGAGGCCTAGTTAGGAACAGCAAGTTAATGAAGCCTTACTGTCAATTCAGGCCATACACAATGTCCAATGAGCTGAGGCCTAGTCGGAGAATCAAGTTAATGAAGTCTTACTGTCAATTCAGAGCGTAAACAGCTTCCCAGTAAGTGAGGGCTAGTTAGGGAAATCAAGTTAATGAAGCCTTACTGTCAATTTTGGGCGTGGTCTGTGATTTTTTGGGGTGTAAATTTTCGTGATTTTTAGGTGTTTGTGTTGGGGATTGGCTCAGGCCTTTTCCTTATTCTGTTTTGGCAGTTTATTATGGATCGGAATTTTCATGTTGGCTGGCCAGTGCAGCAGTTATGCAAATCCGCCCTTATTGGCAGCCAATCATGTTGTTCAGAATGTAGAGAGGCTGGGTGAGTCTTTGGCTGCCCCGGAGGATGCTGGTTAATGTAGTTTTATTTTTATTCGTTGTTTTGGGGGCCTTTTAGGTTTTTTTGGGGGGGGAAGTTTCTTTGCTACAAACGTACCTTGCTTGAGGCCTATTTCTGTTGGCAAGTATTGTGTTTCTGCGTTGTATGGTTTCTTTGTTTGAGGTATACATCACATGACGTGAACCCATTTATATAATAGATAATGCCGATATATATATATGGGTGGGGTACTTTGGAAGTGAGTGGAGGTACTTGAAATCCCATTATCCATGGTGTGTCTTCCTCTGAACTGCAGTTGGATGGAGTGTGGGTCATGGGGGGCATTGTGTGCCAAGTTTGGTCTTTATTGGTCTTGGTTCTGGGCTAGTGGTCTGTGGGGAATGATGGGTTTTGAAGTAGTACAAATCCCATTATCCATGGAGGTACTTCAAGTCCCATAATCCATGGTCCACCCTCCTCCAAACTGTAGTAGAATGTAGCGTGGGTCATAGGGGCTCTGTGTGCCAAGGTAGGTTACTGTAAATTCAGGCCATACACAATGTCCCATGAGCTGAGGCCTAGTCAGGAACAGCAAGTTAATGAAGCCTTACTGTCATTTCAGGCCATACACAATGTCCAGTGAGCTGAGGCGTAGTCGGGAGAATCAAGTTAATGAAGCCTTACTGTCAATTCAGAGCATAAACAGCATTCCATTAAGTGAGGCCTAGTCAGGAAATTAAGTTAATGAAGCCTTACTGTCAATTTTGGGCGTGGTCTGTGATTTGTAGGGGTGTAAATTTTCTGTGGGAAGTGAATTGGGTGTTTGTGTTTGTGCCTCAGCCCTTTGCCTTATCCTTCTCTGACAGTTTATTATGGGTCGGAATGATCATGTTGGCTGGCCAGTACAGGAGTTATGCAAATGCGCCCTTATTGGCAGCCAATCATGTTGTCAGAATGTAGAGGCTGGGAGAATCGTTGGCAGCCCTGGAGGATGCTGGGAAATGTAGTTTTTTTACTCGTTGTTTTGGGGGCCTTTTAGGTTTTGGGGGGGAAAGTTTCTTTGCTACAAACGTACCTTGCTTGAGGCCTATTTCTGTTGGCAAGTTTGGTGTTTCTGCGTTGCAAGGTTTCTCTGTTTGGGACGGTCTTTCCATGACGACTCTTCCTTTATATACCGTATTTTTCGCACCATAAGACGCAGTTTTTTTCCTCCCAAAGTAGGAAGAAAAATCAGCTGCGTCTTATGGAGCGAAGATGCAGGCAGGGGGGGGGCCCCGGTGGCTCCGGCTGCGCCCGCATGCCCAGACTCCGCCGCCGTGTCGCCGCAGGCAGCTGGCAGCGGAGGAACGGGCGGAAGAGGGACTCACGGGGCGGGCTCACCGCTCACGGACCCGAGGAGGAGGGGAGGCCACGAGGGCGTCCCCACGGCGACGGCAGCAGCAGCAGCAGCAGCGGACTTCTCCTCGCCAGAGCGCATCTTCGTGACGTCACTCCGTCGCGCCTCTGCCGAGGAGGAAGGGGAGGAAGGCCTCGCCGGCAGCTGTTAGGGACGGCCGGAAGAGAGGCCGGAGGGAGGGAACTCTTCCTCCTTCCCTCCCTCCCTCCGGCCTCTCTTCCGGCCGTCCTTACAGCGCGCGGCCGGCAAGGCCTTCCTCCCCTTCCTCCTCGGCAGAGGCGCGACGGAGTGACGTTACGAAGATGCGCCTCTGGCGAGGAGGAAGTCCGCTGCTGCTGCCGCTGCCGCCGCCGGGCCGCCCTCGTGGCCTCCCTCCCTCCTCGGGTCCGTGAGCGGCGAGCCCGCCCCGTGAGTCCCTCTTCCGCCCTGTTCCTCCGCGCCGCCCGCTAGCTGCGGCGACATGGCGGCGGGAGTCTGGGAATGCGTAGGCGCAGCCGGGAGCTGCCGGGAGGGGGGGGCGCGAATATAGCGTGAGTATATCGCCGCCCCCCCTCTGCTCCAGCGCCTCCCCGCCCTCCATATTAGTGTCTCAAATAGTAGCCAGCCCCCATTTTTTTTGTTTCCCAAATTTCCTCTTCTAAAATCTAGGTGCATCTTATCATCAGGTGCGCCTTATGGTGCGAAAAATACGGTATATAGATATGCATACATATATGTAAATGCACACCGACCCAACCTACTAAAAAGCCAGTCTAGGGCTGTGTGTAAAGTGGTTGGCCTGAAAGCCAACTTGGAGGGTCCCATTTGCTGCAAATTATGGGCTACTGTGCAGATCAAAATCAAAGACAGCATTGTCGTCCCTCTCGGGACAAAGTTAGTCCTTGTCGAGCTTTGCGAGATGAGGAGTGAAAGCTGCTCTTCTAAGCTGAATGTTCCCCTTCATTAAAATTATGGAATCTGGAAGACGGCACCTCTGTGTCGTAACACTTGCAACACTGTTCCTGTGTGTTATGATTCTTTTAATATATTCTGTCTAGGTCCTTTTTTCTGACAGTTAGGCTCTTTAAAAAATACTCAAGGTGTTTGTCTTTTTCCCTTTGTAGAAAATGTACCAGAGGAGCTTCGAGAACCATTTTATACAGATCAATATGACCAGGAACATATTAAACCTCCTGTCGTCCATTTGCTGCTCTCTGCTGAACTCTACTGTCGTGCTGGGAGTCTAATTTTGAAGAGTGATGCTGCCAAACCACTCCTTGGCCACGATGCTGTCATTCAAGCCCTGGCACAAAAAGGCCTCTATGTCACTGACCAAGAGAAACTGGTAACGGAGAGAGACTTGCACAAGAAACCCATTCAGATGGTGAGTGTTGGCATTCGATGTTGGTTCCCGAAGCAGGGTAAAAATTTCCATTAATATTAGTACTTCAATATTTCTGTTTTAATTTTATGCTTGCGTCTGGATTAAAAATTAGCTCTGTTAAGTATCAAAGTCTCTTGACCAGTGTTTCTCAACCTGGGGGTCGGGACCCCTCGGGGGGTCGTGAGGGGGTGTCAGAGGGGTCGCCAATTACTATCAGAAAACATAGTATTTTTGTTGTTCATGGTGGTTCTGTGTGGAAAGTTTGACCCAATTCTATCATTGGCGGGGTTCAGAGTGCTCTTTGATTGTAGGTGAACTATAAATCCCAGCAATTAGAACTCCCAAATGTCAATGTCTATTTTCCCCAAATTCCACCAGTGTTCACATTTGGACATATTTAATATTCGTGCCAAGTTTGGTGCTGATCCAACATTATTTGAGTCCACAGTCCTCTCTCGGTGTAGGTGAACTACAACTTCCAAACTCAAGGTCAATTCCCAAGCAAACCCCTTTCAGTACTTTCTGTTGGTAATAAGAGTTCAATAGGCCAAGTTTGGTTCAATTCCATTGTTGCAAGAGTTCAGGATGCTTTTTGATTGTGTGTTAACTATAAATCCCAGAAACTGTAACTCCCAAATGTCAAGGTCTATTTTCCCCCAAACTCCATCTGTGTTCACATTTGAGCATATTGAGTATTCATGCCAAGTTTGGTCCAGATCCATCATTGTTCGAGTCCACAGCGCTCTCTGTATATAGGTGAACTACAACTCCAAAAACTCAAGGTCAATGCCCACTAAACCCTTACAGTATTTTCTATTGGTCATGTGTGCCAAGATTGGTTCAATTCCCCCATGGGTGGAGTTCAGAATGCTCTCTGGTTGTAGGTGAACTATAACTCCCAGCAACTACAACTCCCAAATGACAATATAAATCCCCCCCCCCACCTCACCAGTATTCAAATTTGGGTGTATCGGGTATTTGTGTCAAATTTGGTCCAGAATATACATCCTGCATATCGGATATTTACATTGCGATTCATAACAGTAGCAAAATTACAGTTATGAAGTAGCAACGAAAATAATTTTATGGTTGGGGGTCACCACAACATGAGGAACTGTATCAGGGGTCGCGGCATTTGGAAGGTTGAGAAACACTGCTCTTGACTAACATTTATTTATTTATTTATTTACTATTTGAATTTATAGACGCCACTCCCGAAATGCTTGGAGCGGCTTACGAAATATTGACGAATACATTAAAAGACCGATACAACCCAATAAGAGTAGATTAACAAGATTCGAACGCCTGTCAGAACAAGTGTGTCTTGCATGCGCTGCGGAAAGCGGGCAAATTCCACAGAGCACAAACTTCCGACGGAAGAGCGCTCCAAAGGCTGTTAACCGAAAGGTCTTGAAGCTGGGGATTTCCAGTAGATCTTGATCCTCTGAACGAAGCGATCTCTGGGGTTGGTAGGGGGTGAGACGGTCCCTCAGGTACACCGGCCCTGGGCCGTATAAGGCCTTGAAGGTAATAACCATCACTTTGAAGGCGATCCGGTGCTCAATCCGTAACCAGTGCAGTTACTGCAAAATTGGTGTTATATGGCAGTGTTTCCCAACCTTTTTTGAGCCGCGGCACATTTTTTACATTTACAAAATCCTGGGGCACACCACCAACCAAAATGACACAAAATGACACTCTAACACAGTAATACATGTTTTTAAAATGTATTTATACACTCAGTGTGAAACCTGGGCCTGTTTCGATGAACTCAACATAGATATCCTGGCAGGAATGGCAGAAAGACACAAACTTCCCACACAGAACTCCCATAACCAAGAGAAAATGCTATAAGAGTCTGGTGGGCATTGACCTTGAGTTTTGGAGTTATAGTTCACCTCCATCAAGAGAGCACTCTGGACTCAAACAAAGTTGGATCAGGACCAAACTTGGCATGAATACTCAATATGCCCAAATGTGAACACAGATGGAGTTTGGAAAAAATAGACCTTGACATTTGGGAGTTACAGTTTCTGGGATTTATAGTTAACACACAATTAAAGAGCATCCTGAACTCTTGCAACAATGGAATTGAACCAAACTTCCTTCTCCCAAGGCACACCTCATGATCGGCTGTGGCACGGTAGTGTGCCACGGCACAGCGGTTGGGAAACACTGTTATATGGCATCTCGCCGGAGGTCCGGCGAGGAGTCTAGCAGCTGCATTCTGCACTAGCTTGAGCTTCCGGATCACCGAGAAAGGCAGGCCAATGTAGAGGGCATTACAGTAATCCAATCTTGAGATGACCGTGTCCTAGATCACCGTAGCTAGATCGTCTCTGGACAAATAGGGGGCCACAGATGAAAAAAGGCGGTTCTACTGATGGCAGAGACCTGAGCCTCTATCGTCAGCAGAGGGTCCAAAAAGACTCCTAGACTCTTAACCAATGACGACGGACGTAATGTCTCGCCATCCAGGGTAGGCAACTGGGCATCCCCACTGCCCGGACAACCCAGCCAAAGGATCTCCATCTTTGCTGGATTCACCCTCAACCTGCTGGCACGCAACCATCCAGTAACGGCCTCGAGGCATTGACCCCTGAAGGCGCAGGTACTCAGTCTGGGAGTGATCCTGGATTCAGGTCTCGGCGGTGGCCGGGAGAGCTTTTGCACAGTTAAAGCTTGTGCGCCAGCTGCGCTTGTACCTTGGGAAGTCTGACTTGGCCACGGTAGTCCATGCTCTGGTTACATCCCGAATAGATTACTGCAACGCTCTCTACGTGGGGTTGCCTCTGAAGACTGCTCGGAAGCTGCAATTAGTCCAACATTTGGCAGCCAGGTTACTAACAGGAGTGGGGCACAGGGAGTATACAACTCCCTTGTTGCGCCAGCTCCACTGGCTGCCAATTAGCTTCCGGGCACAATTCAAAGTGCTGGTTTTAACCTACAAAACCCTATACGGTTCTGGCCCAGTTTACCTGTCCGAACGGACTCTCCCCTACTAACCATTTAGAACATTAAGATCCTCCGGAGAGGCCCTGCTCTCGGTCCCGCCAGCTTCGCAAGACAGGGCCTTCTCTGTTGTGGCCCCTTGGGTGTGGAACTCTCTCCCAAGTGATGCTAGATCTGCCCCCTCTCTGTTGTCCTTCAGGAGGCTGGTGAAGACCTGAATATGGAACCAAGCCTTCCCATTATAGGCTGAGATTGCCTATTATCTGAATGTATGACCACGTTTACAGAATGAGTGGAATTGTTTTGATGGCGATGTGGTTTTATGCTGGGTTTTAATGTATTTTAATATGTTGTTCTAGTTGTTTTTAAATTGTATAGTATTGAATTTTTGCTGTTATGCCGGTCTGAGTCCCTCGATAGAATTGAGAAGGTCAGGGCACAAAAGTTTTAATAAAATAATAAATAAATAAATAAATTGATGGAAATTATCGGTTACGGAGTTCGGCCGCCCTTCCATCCTCAGAACAAGTTGGGTGTCACCAGCATAATAATAATAATACACTTTATTTATATTCCGCTCTTCTCACCCCGAAGGGGACTCAGAGCAGATTACATCACACATACGGCAGACAGTCCCTGCCGGTTCCACATACAATTACATACAACATATGACAAGTACGGTTTTAGAAGGATTTTCTTCAGGCTGCATCACAGGGTGCGTGACAGGGTGTGATTGCGTGCCAGGGTGTGATTACGTCATTACGTCACATGACGGACAGCCTCTGTTTTCCGCATTCAGGCAGCCGATCTTACTTTATTTAGGCATTGTAAGTCCTTGAAAAAATCCTTCTCTGCCTGGTGGTTCCCAGTTTTATCTAATCACAGCTGAGCTGTTTTCGAACTGTTGGGTAAACAGTGGACAGCGCTCACAGCTGGGTGTCCAAACCAGCCCGGGATTCGAACATGCAACCTTCAGATTGCCAGCATAGCTGTTGTTACCACTATGCTATCTCTCCGGCATACGGATAGCACACCAACCCAAAACTTTGAACCAGCTGAGCAAGTGGTCGCACATAGATGTTAAATAGTAGAGGGGAGAGGATGCCCCCCTGAGGAACCCCACATAGTAGAGGGGACCTTTCAGAGACCAAGCCTTCCCTTTTCCACCCCGAGGAGAAAGGAGGACAGCCAGTCAAGGGCTTTCCCCCTGACTCCTGCAACGGCGAGACGGCGAATCAAAAGATTATAATCGACTGTTTCAAATGCTGCTAAATTGTTAAACCAAATTAGTTGTTAAACCAAATTACTTGAGTCTTGCAACATTGAAGTGGGGAGGTACAGGAGTTGGAAGCTCTTTGTTCTAAAGCTCTTACCCCCAAAACAACCTGTCTGCTGTTGCCGGTTTCGGCCAGCCGCAGGCGCATTGTGCAGCCACAGAAGAATCCGGGAGTGATTCTGTTTCCACAGGGTCACAGCGACACCGGGAACGCCTGGTTCAAAACCCAGAAAATGAACTGAGGGTGCATTGTCAGGATTCTTTGCCGCGCGCAGCAATTCTGTGGCTCATCGTGGCAGAGGCCCAATGCCGGCAGATGAATAGCTGAGGAAAAGGTTCCCCGAGGGTGGGAAGTTCTGAGAAAACAACTGGTGTATGTTGTGTTTCTTTTTATTGCTCTGTGGTTCGTGGCAAGGTTTTTGCATTTTTAAAGATAAGCTTACCAAAGTACAGTTAATACAAATGTGTATTTCCTTTCTCTTTAAAATATTGAGTGCAAAGAACTATAAAAAAAAGAATATTGTGTGTATGTTTTCAATCAAGCTCTAATACAAAGAGTTGTTAATTTTGCAGAAATATAAAATAAGGGCAGCTGTACAGACAATAAAATGACGGTTTCTGAGGGTATTCTTCCGGAATAAAACCTGGTCTGGGGAAAAAGGGAAGCAGTACAAATATTACAATATATACAGAATGATTGGGTTGCTGTGCTTTTTCCAGGCTGTATGGCCAAAACTCACAGCAACCCCATGATTCCAGTCATGTAAGCATTTGACAACATATGGAATGATTGTTTTCTATGTATTTGCTTCTCTGTATTTCTTTTTATTAAATAGTAGCTTGGGGACCCGGCCCTGCCCGGGTTATTTGAGAAAGGCATTGTGTGCCAAGGTTGGCCCTTATCAGATGTTTACGTGGCGTGCAGTGGTCTCAGTGAAGTTAGTGAAGGTACTGCAAATCCCATCGGCCATGGTCCATCCCCTCCAAACAGCACCAGGATGTAAAGGGGTCATGGGGGGGTTATGTGCCATGTTTGGTGCAGGTTTGTCATTTGTGCAGGTCACAGTGGCCTGTGGAAGTGGGAGCGAATCAGAAAGCTGACACATACACACATATATACCCACATACACTGATTTTTATGATATGTAGTAATTAAGGTACCTGGTAGTGCCTGGGATATTTGTAAAAAGGCATTGTTTGTTTTGGGGTGTTAGAGACTATCATGTAGTTAATGAGTGACATTATTTATTAGTTCCCTAACGCTACCCTGAGATTGGAGACCGGCTTCGTGAAAGTGGAAGCGAGAATATGGACAGCTATTCTCAATTACTGGCTACACCTATGCTTCTCCCCATGTGGTCTTGCCCCCCTCATCATGAGAGACGACTCCCAGTCCACATGGATTAAAACAGTAGCAGCAAAGATCGCAACGCTAGGTTTCTCCCAAGGACAATTGCTAAGCATGAGATGGGGACCAAGCCAAGGATCTCATTACAACGGATCCTGGACATAGAGCGCTAATCCGACCCAGCCTGTTCCCAGCCTTCATTGTTAGGGAAGCCACTCAATACCTCACTGCCCCCATGGCATACCTAACAGACCTGGAGGTGCCCAAACACCGAAGGGCTTTTACCCTGGCAAGATGCCATGCCTCCCATCGGCTGTATTGGGAGGGGAGGTATCAGAAGACCCCTTCAAGCAGAGACTATGCCCCTGTGGGTCTGGTGATGTGAAACAACTGAGCACGTGCTTCTTCAATGCATGTTCTACAGAGATCTTAGATCCAATATCATTGGACCATGGCTTTTAAAGTACCCGGGCGCACTGAAAGATGCTATTCCACCCCTGCTTTTCGACTCTAGCACTGCAATGACTTACAGTGTTGCTAAGTTCTGTGCTGCTGCCCTTAATATCAGACGGGTGATGGTTGACACCGTAAGGCAACAATATCCTGTCTTTTAAAATATATTTTATACTGATTTCTAGTCTGATTTTAAATAACTGTTTACTGGGGAGTTGTCCTTCTCCTCTCAGGGCGCTTGTGCCCGCTTTGTGCTGGTCTGTAACCGTAATAAAGTTTTTGATTTGATTATTTATTAGAAAAAAGGCAGTCTTTGATTCAGTTTTCATTAGTGCTCCCATTAGAAAATACATAAGAATGTGGATGAACCTCAATTCCTAGAACCGTGGGTCAATCCTCCCTAGACCAGGCCTGTATACACAGCTGGCCATGTTGTGTCTGTGTGCCAAGTATGGTCCAGATCTGATGTCGGCTGGGGTTAGTACTCTCTGTATAAGAGTGAACTACAACTCCCATATGGCAAGGGCAGTCACCCCCGAACCCTCTAGTTCAGTGTTTCCCAACCTTTTTTGAGCCGCGGCACACTTTTAACATTTAAAAAAATCCGGAGGCACACCACCAACCAAAATGACACTCTAACACAGTAAAGAACGGCTGGGGGATGGTGGTTTGCTGGGAGCAGCTGCTGGGAGTGCCGGGCCGGGCGGAGCCAGGCCGCACCATGCCGCCTCCCTCCTCCCACAGCCCAGCCTTGAGGGGGCAGTGCCAAGCCTGCGGGGGCAGCGCCAGCACATTGCCCCCTTACGGGGGGAGAAGGTGGGGGTGAGCGGATGCCGGGGGGAGGGGGTGGGGCATGAGCGGTGGATGGACTTCAGTGGGCGGGGCTCCTCCCCGCGGCTTCAGCGAGCGAGGGGCGGGAGTCATGGCGGATTGGAGGCTGGCTGGGGAACGGCCGCATGAGGCGGCGCCCCCCCTTCTTTTCTTTCGCGCACCTGGCCCTTCCTCCCCCCCCCCCAAGCAGCAGGGGTTCGGCAGGAGGAGGGGGGAAAGTAAGGGGGCAGAGCTTTTCTCGCGGCAGTATTGTGCCGCGTCACAGCGGTTGGGAAACACTGCTCTAGACCAGGGCTGTCCAACTTCTACCAGACCTGTGGCCGGAATTCCAGTCACTGATGACCTGGGGGGCCGAAGGGTCTGCCTCCGCCCACGGCTCTGCCCCCGACTCCGCCCCCGCCCCACCCCCGGCTACACCCCCTCCCCCTCCCATTAACATAAGGGGAGAGGGAGAGAATGGAACACAATGGGGGCATAAATAAACAATTCCATATATTTAATATTAACATAAGGAGCCTCCTGATTCAGCCTACCTTCCCAAACGCCAAGAGGATCCAGGAGAAGCCGATCCACGAGACAGGCCACGACCGACCGAGACAGGCGCCAAGAAGGTCTGTGTGGGCCGCAGGATTCATTAGCCGAGATTTCGGCAACAGGAGGAGTATCGCGAGACTACGAGCCACATGGGATTTCGCTCAACGCAGGAGTGATCTCGCGTTGAGAGCGAATCCGCTATGGCTCGCGTAGTCTCGCGATACTTGCTCAAACCCGAAGTGGGTAATTTTTTTTTATTTTATTTTTCTATTTTTATTTTTATTAAAATGCTGAGGGGGGCCGGAGGAAAGGGGCTAGGGGGCCGTGTACGGCCCGGGGCCGCCTGTTGGACAGCCCCGCTCTAGACTGTCCTTGGATCTGGAGGAGAGAATTCACACACCGACTAGCTTCTGCCCCCAAATTTAGAGCTTTCCTTTCTGTTCCTTCCACAAGGACAAGTATCATCGAGGCCTTCCGAAATTGGGTTTCAAAAGAAGCAGCCAATGTTGACTTCTCCTTTAAGGAGACACGCAGGAGGCACGTAACCAGCAATGCCCATCCTTTTGTTGTACATATTGAGGAGTCTGTTGAGAGCTTGCTATGTTTACTATGTACTTTACTGACATGCTACTACCGTGTTTCCCCGAAAGTATGACACCCCCGATTGTAAGACGATCGGGTGTCAGGGGCCGGCAATGGGAGCCGTACTCGAAAAATAAGACGCACTCCCCGGCCGCCGTGTCACTCAGTCCCGCCTCCCTCGGTCCCGCCTCCGCCGCCTCCTCCTCCGCTTTCCCGCCGCTGCCCCCCGCGCCGCTTGCCGCCACCGCCGCTTGCCGCCACCGCCGCTGCCGCCGCTTCCCGCCGCCCCCGCCGCGCCGCCGCCGCCGCTTGCCGCCGCTTCCCGCAGCTGCCGCTTTCGCCACCTACCTCCGCCGCACAGCCAGCCCACGCCTGCGCCTGTGAGCGCCACGTTAGCGCGCCAGAGCGCCAACGTCAGCGCCGCCAGGCGCTAATGCCATGCTGCCAGGAGCACGCCGGCGCGTTAGGAGCTATCGTCAGCGCGCCAGGGAGCAATGCACCGCTGCCAGGGATGCTTACGCCAGGCTGGGTCCTACTGCCCATGCGCATGGGCAGTAGGACCCGAGCGCTGACGAGGCGCCCTGGCGCGCTGACATAAGCGCCCTGGCGCGCTGACGCGGCGCTCCTGGCGCGCTGACGTAGGCGCCCCTGGCGCAGGCGTGGCCCGGCTGTGCGGCGGAGGTAGGCGGCGGAAGCGGCGGGCGTAGCGCGGGCGGCGAGGCAGAAGCGGCGGTGGCAGCAGCGGCGGCAGGCAGCGGCAAGCAGCGGCGGCGCGGTAAGCGGTGGCGGTAAGCGGTGGCGGCAAGCGCGCAAGCGGCGGCGGGGTGAGGCGGAGGCGGAGGAGGAGGCGGACCGAGGAGGAGGCGCTAAGGGAAAGGGTTACTGGGCATGCAGGTACCTCGCTAATGTGTCACTCGAAAGTAAGCCGTAGTGAGGATTTTGGGGGTCAAAAGAAAGTAAGACGCTGTCTTACTTTCGGGGAAACACGGTATGTCTTGTAGTATTTCCTAGCAGGATGGAGGAAAACTGGAATGGGTTGGAGTGTTTGAGACAAAACAGGGAGTGTTGAATACCTGTACTGTGAGAATTGCCTGAGGCCTGTCTCATCACTAATTTCTTTCCCACAATTGAAAGCAGGCTAAAAACAATGCAGGAGTTTCTGACTGGCAAAAAAAGAGTTCTGGATGCACAAATAAAGGGTTTGGGGTCTTTTGATCACGTGGTGTGGACTGCTCACCTTTGACTTTACTGTACAGCCATAATAATATATTTCCAAAATTGCTGTAAGTTTTCCGGGCTGTATGGTCACGTTCCAGGAGCATTCTCTCCTGCTGTTTCGCCTGCATCTATGGCAGTGTTTCCCAACCAGTGTGCCGGGGCACACTAGTGTGCCGTGAGCGATCATCAGGTGTGCCGTGGGAAATTGGAACCTCCAGGAAAGGGGAGGGGGGAGAGTCTAGTGTGTTGAAGTATAAAAACCCTAAGAAACCTACCTCGATAAAGGCAAAAAATTACAAACACCCCTCCCCACCCGTTGTCTAGTTGGTCTCTCCCTCTCCATGCATTGGGAAGGCCCGCCTCCCTTTCCCCAAGTAGAGACCTCCTCTTGCCTCCTGGGGCTTTTGTGTGGGAAGTTTGGCCCAGTTCTGTTATTGGTGGGGTTCAGAATGCTCTTTGATTGTAGGGGGAACTATAAATCCCAGCAACTACAACTCCCAAATGTCAAGGTCTATTTCCCCTGAACTCCATCTGCGTTCATATTTGGGCATATTGAGTATTCATGCCAAGTTTGGTCCTGATGCAACATTGTTTGAGTCCACAGTGCTCTCTGGATATAGGTGAACTACAACTCCAAAACTCAAGGTCAATGCCCACCAAACTCTTATAGCGTTTTGTCTTGGTTACGGGAGTTCTGTGTGGGAAGTTTGTGTCTTTCTGCCATTCCTGCCAGGATATCTATGTTGAGTTCATCGAAACAGGTCCAGGTTTCACACTCAGTGTCTAAATACATTTAAAAACATATTGACTATATGTATCACTGTGTTAGAGTGTCATTTTGTGTCATTTTGGTTGGTGGTGTGCCCCAGGATTTTGCAAATGTAAAAAGTGTGCCCCGGCTCAAAAAAGGTTGGGAAACACTGATCTATGGCACACATCCTCAGAGGTTGTGAGGTCTGTTGGAAACTAGGCAAGTGGTGTTTATAGATCTGTGGAATGACCAGGTAGGTGTGAATGTTTCAATTGTCCACCTTGATTAGCATTTGATGGTCTAGCACAGTGTTTTTCAACCTTTTTTGAGCCGCGACACATTTTTTACATTTACAAAATCCTGGGGCACACCACCAACCAAAATGGCACTCTAACACTGTAATACATATCGTTGATATGTTTTTAAATGTATTTATACACTCAGTGTGAAACCTGGGCCTGAACAGCAGAGTTGATACACAGTCACTCGAAAGGCTATCACGTCCAGCCCATGCCAAATGTAGTAATAGTTGGTAAACATAAACACGAAACGCACACGTCCACAGGAAGCCGGCTGGAAAGAGAGCAGTCAGACGGAAGCACAGTCTGAGGCAGAGAGTTCCACTGCTGAACAGCTCACAGTCAGGACGCTCTTCCTAATGTTCACCCTCCTTCACAGACATGCTTCCCTGTGATGTTTGCTTTCTGCCTGCGCCTGTTGTGCGCCTCTCTCTCTCTCTCTCTCTCTATATATATATATATAAATGTTCATTTGTGGGATTAACATAACTCAAAAACCACTGGACAAATTGCTGCCAAATTTGGACACCAAACATACTACCCCAAGGAGGGACCATCAGTCAAAAATTTGATTTTGTCATTTGGGAGTTGTAGTTGCTGGGAGTTATAGTTCACCTGCAATCAAAGAGCATTCTGAACTCCACCAATGATGGCATGGAATCAAACTTCCCACACAGAACTCCCATAACCAAGAGAAAATACTAGAAGAGTTTGGTGGGCATTGACCTTGAGTTTTAGAGATGTAGTTCACCTATATCCAGGGGAGGCCCTGGCCTTGGAGCAGCAGCAGCAGCAGCATGCCTCAGAGCGACATGCTGGTGGGCTGTATTGGGGGTGCTTTGATTGTTCCAATTTCCCACGGCACACCTGATGATCGTCTTCGGGCGTTGAGTATTTATGTCACAGCCGATAGGCAACAGAAATATAGAAGTTTAATTCCCCCATCGGCCCAAAAAACTCCAGTCTCTGTTCGATGAATAATGAAACTCTCATTCAATTCACAAGGTAAATATATAACTTTGTATTGAATTGTATTTAACAATAACTGCAAAACATCGAAAACAACAGCCATCACAGCTACCTTCTCTAAACATCCTTTCCTCACAGATATTAAATCCCAACTGTCACTTTGTAACTGACATTCCTCATGTTCTTCCATTTAGCAGTCTTGAGATAGCGCCATCTGGTGTCAAACATGACACACTGCAGGTCATCTCAAACTGCGGTAACATATATCTTGTGTTGACTCATGAATTGCTATTCAAAATGCAATAATCTGACAGATCTCACGCACACTGGTTGGGAAACACTGGCTCAGCAGAATTGTTTCAAACCTTGCATGTGGATTGCAGCCTGTGAGTTCATGATTCTGAATTGCAAACTTCTATTGAGACAACAGGATGCAAGTTATTATCAGGCCTCTGTGTCTCTATGTTCTCTTTACTAAGCTGGCATTTCAGGTTCTGTTCTCTAACAGGGGCGGTCTAAGGTAATTTTATATGGTGTTTAACATTATTTTGGCGCCCTCCAACATTATTTTGGCGCCCCCCCCCCCATGTAAAACAAATATACACTTATAATATCACAATACCATTGGTAGTATTATATTGTATCAATGTATATACAATATATTATAGTACATACTCAAACTATATTATATCATCATTATATTATACTACATTACAATATAATTATGTTATAATATATTGACATTATAATATAATATAACATTCTGATATTATTATTATTATTATAAAATAATAAATAAAATTATCCTCTACTAAATATTTTCATTACTTATAAAAACTCAAATAACCCAAAAATAAAGTAAAATAAAAATATATATATTACTATTTGCGCCTGTTCTCCCTGATGCTCACGGGGTGCCAAAAGGCTGTGCGTGGGGGAGGTGGGCACCAGGTAGGGGTAGGCTCACAGGTGATTGGGCCTGGCGAGGAGTTCTCGGCCTCAGCTGCGCTGAGGCACCAAGGCCAGTTTTCCCAAACGCAGGCAGCCGTGCGGCACTGCCTGAGAACATCAGCAGGCCAGGACACTGTCTGGCACCGCGCCCGGCAGGTGGGGAATTTGCCTCTTCCCAGACGGTGCGCCCCATGCGTCCGCTTCCTTGTCCTACCTGCAGGACCGCCCCTGTCCCCGAATATATTATACACAACAGCATTCAAATAAAAAGTTGTCAATACTCCTTTTAAAAAAAAAAAAAAAAAAAAGAAGAAGAAAAACAACAACTAAGGATTAGCAGAGGTCCAAGAAAAAGTTTCAGGAGCAGACCTATTTCCAGGGCAGCTTTGGTAGGAGGGGAAAGACCAGGTACTTGATATGTTTTTGAATAGCAGCTTTACTTGACAGAGAA
>JARBWK010000247.1:0-42790 GCA_030556195.1 Anolis apletophallus | reverse complement strand
TTTGTGGCCCACAAGTAGGAGAAGCAAACCATAAAATTCAAAGAAATGTCATGCAGTTAAAGCATACAATGCAGTCAGGGTGAGTGCACCTCTAAGTAAGGATAATAGTAAGCAAGAGAAGGCCACAATTATATATAAAGCATTTATCAAAAGCACATGTGTGAATACAATTTAAGTATTGCAAAATACATAGCTCATAGCACATAGCATGTGGCATCAATAGGATTGTTAACAAATGAAAGAAGTACAACACATACAGTGTGGAGCCTAATCAATGGTAAGCATAGATAGATACACATCAATTAAAGAAGCAGTGCAAGATATAGGTAATCATTCAACACATGGTAATCGTTCAACACATAGTAATACATTTGATAGAGCTACACATATGAGTATCCTGGAATGTGAGGAAAGGACGCGCACTCCAGGTATATGCCTGGGAATGCGAGGCGGACAAGCCGCGGCTTCTCTGGCGCCAGTGGCGAGAAAAAAGTTTGTTGTTTTGAAGAGGTGGGACACCGTCGTGTACTGACGTGTCCTGGGTCTACACTTCGAGTTGGGGGGTCCAACACCCGAGGTAGGTACTCACTCAGAGACGGGAGGTCCGTGGTGGTGAGCCGCGGAGTCCCGGGATTCAATTGGCATGTGGCCGTAAAGTGAAAGTAAAGTCGCAAAGCTGCTGCAAACGAAAATCTCGTTGCGTGAATGGCGCAAGGGGAGCCTTTGCCAATATGGTGAAGCACACAGGGCAATGAAGCTTCACACCATGGCTGGAAGCTTCTGCCAACGGCTTAGAGTGACTTGGCACCATAGCGTTTTTGCCGTTTCGGTTTCGCCCGTCAGGGCAATTACGAGGTGGCTACACAGAGGTCAAGCAGCAGAGCGTTCAAGCAAAATTATCATCAGGGCTTCACAAATTGAAGATCCTTTCAGGCTGAATTTGTTAAATCAGCTGAAGGAAGCCTTTTAAAAGTGCACGTTCTGGCACCTTTGAGATTTTGGATGTTGGAAGCCAGGCTCATGACCACATGGGCAGAGTTGTCCAAGGTCAAAGCTATCCCGCCGATCATCGAACGCGGGGAGCCTAGGAGAGTCCCACAAGCCCAGTAGCGTCCCTTAGAGTCTCAAGTTCCATACGGTGACGATCACCACAGGCCTGTGACTGGTCTCCCCGTCATCGGGTTATCACGCTCCTGGGTTGGGGTCAGTCAACCGAGAAGCCCGACGCCGGTTGGTGTTCCAGAAGATCCCAGGACGGAACCCTCTGGGATAGATGTATCTTATCGTGCTGCTGTTTTCGTATTTTGTATTATTTTATGTTACTGCACTGTTGGGCTTGGCCTCATGTAAGCCGCCCTGAGTCCCCATTGGGGAGATGGTGGCGGGGTATAAATAAAGATTATTATTATTATTATTATTATTCGCTCAAAATCAAGGTGAATTCTTAGGTCATGGGGGTTCTGTGTGCCAGATGTGGTCCAGGTCCATTGTCAGTGGGGGTCACAATGCTTTGATTTCATGCAGGGTGAACTACAACAATGGATGCCTGGCACAGATGTGGGTGAAACATCAGGAGAGAATGCTTCTGGAACATGGTCATACAGCCCGGAAAACTCCCAGCAACCCATTTCCAGCGAGTCTTGGAGGCCATTTTGAATGGTACAGTGCAGGGCTGTCCAACTTCTACCGACCCAGGGGCCTGATTTCCGGTCACTGATGACCTGGGGGGGCGAAGGATCTGCCCCCGCCCCGGCTCCGCCCCCTCCCTGGCTCCGCCCCCTTCCCGGCTCCGCCCCCTCCACTTGGCACGAATACTACATATGCCCAAATGTGAACACTGATGGAGTTTGGGGAAAACAGACCTTGACATTTGGGAATTGTAGTTGCTGGGATTTGTAATTCGCCTACAATCAAAGAGCATTCTAAAACCCAGCAATGATGGCATTAACCAATCTTGGCACACAGAACTCCCATGACCAACAGGAAATACTGGAAGGCTATAGTGATGCATGCATCTGGACCAAACTTGGCATGAATACTCAATATACCCAAATATGAACACAGATGGAGTTTGGGGAAAATAGACCTTGACATTTGGGAGTTACAGTTTCTGGGATTTATAGTTAACACACAAACAAAGAGCATCCTGAACTCTTGCAACAATGGAATTGAGCCAAGCTTGGCATATTGAACTCTCATTACCAACAGAAAGTACTGAAAGGGTTTGCTTGGGACTTGACCTTGAGTTTGGAAGTTGTAGTTCACCGACACCCAGAGAGCGCTGTGGACTCAATCAATGTTGGATCAGGACCAAACTTGGCATAAAACTTGGACGGACGAAAGGGTGGATGGGGGGGTGGGTGGGTGGGTGGGTGGGTGCAAGGAAGGAAGGAAGGAAGGAAGGAAGGAAGGAAGGAAGGAAGGAAGAGAGGGGGGAAGGAGGGAGGGAGGACGAAAGGGTGGATGGGTGGGTGGAAGGAAGAAAAGAGGAAAGAGTGGAAGGAAAAGAAAGGAGGGCGGGAGGAGAAAGAGAGGGAGGGAGGGGGAGAGGGAAGGAGGAAACAAAGAAGGATGAAAGGGAAGGAGGGAGGGAGAAGGAAGAAGGGAAGGGAGGGAGGATGAGAAGGAGGAAGGAAAGAGAAGGGAGGAAGCCGGTGGACTGAGGGGAGAGGCGGGGATGAGGCAGGCCAAAGCAGGAGGAAGGGACTCGCGTCTCTTCCTCCTGCTTTGGCCCGCCTTCTGCCTCTCCTCCCGGCGCTCCTGATTGGAGCACCGAGGGGAGAGGCGGGACGGAGGCAGGCCAAAGCAGAAGGGACTCGCGTCTCTTCCTCCTGCTTTAGCCCGCCTCCTGCCTCTCCTCCCAGAACCCGGAAGTGGGTATTTTTTTAATTATTATTTTATTAAAACAAGTTAGGGGGCCGGAGGGAAGGGGCTCGGGGGCCGTATACGGCCCCAGGGCCGCCAGTTGGACAGCCCTGGTACAGTGGATAAAAATGAGTAGATATAAATCAATGCTTCCCAAAGTGGGTGGTACTGCCACCTGGTGGACAGTGGGGCGATCCAAGGGGGCGCTGGGAAGCTCAGGAGAATTTGGGGGGCAATGCAGCCCTGTAAGGGGGCGGTGGTGGGATTCCAACTCTGATTTGACGCAGGGTGAACTTTATGTGACCAGGGGCCACTTGACCAGGGACCACTCTACAACAGTAGTGTAAGGCAGTGCTGTCCAACTTCTACCGGACCTAGGGCCGGACTTCCAGTCACTGATGACCTGGGGGGCCGCTCCGCGCCGCTCCGTCCCGCCCCCGGCCCCACCCCTGGCCCCACCTCTGGCCCCATCCCCGGCCACGCCCCCAGCCCCTTCTCCTAAAGTGTCACGCCAGCCTCAGAAGCGACGACTTCGCTTCTGAGGCTGGCGTGACCCTTTAGGAGGGAGGGCAAAGCCAAGGGGAGCCCTCCGTGGCTTCGCCCTCCCTCCTAAAGTGTCACACCAGCCTCCTCCTCTGTTCTGCCTCTCCCCCTGGCGCACTGATCGGAGAGCCGGGAGGAGAGGCAGAACGGAGAAGGAGATAGCACAGCGGTAGAACAAACTGTGCTGCAATTGGAAGGTTGCTGGTTCAATCCCCGAGCTGGCCTGGACGACCAGCTATAATAACAATATATGAGCCTAGTCCACTGCCCACCCAAGCAGTTCAAACAACAATGGGGACCACGTATAAATAGTGGGGAAGGGTTTTTTACAGACCTACAACGTCTGAAAGCTTCGGCTGTCCGGCGAGGTGAAATGCGGAAGTGGGGAAAAACAGAAGGCTCCCGTCAATGAGGATGGAACAACAGCACCCCCTTGTGACGCAAAAACGCATAACAACAATGACGTCGTAATTGGAGCAGAGACATCCTGTATGACCCTGTATGACGCACACCTACATGTCCCTGTTACCCTGTGACGCAGCCAAGAAAGAACCCTTCTATAAACTGCACTGTACTGTCTATGTGTAAAACTGTACGTCTCCGACAGGGACTGTCTGTCGTATGTGTATTGTAATCCGCACTGAGTCCCCTTCGCGGTGAGAAGAGCGGAATAGAAATAAACGGTATTATTAAAGAGGAGGAAGGGAAGCGCTTCCCTTCCTCCTCTTTAGGCACACCTCCTCCCTCCCTCCCTCCCCCCCCCGGGCGTTCCCGATTGGTCCGCCAGGGGAGAGGCGGACGGAGGAGGAGGAAGGAGCCTCCCTTCCTCTTTAGGCCCCGGCATTCCCGATTGGTGCGCCGGGGGAGAGGCGGACGGAGGAGGAGGAAGGGGCTGGGTGACGCCAGGCTTGGCGCCGGCGCCACACCTCACGCCACCCAGCCCCGCCCCGGAAATTGAATTTTTAAAAAAATATTTAAAAAAATTTTTTTCAGGGTAGGTGGGGGCCGTAGGGAAGGGGCTGGGGGTCAGATCCCCCCAGCCGCCAGTTGGACAGCCCTGGTGTAAGGGAACGTGGTTTAGGTTGCAGAGACCTTAAGGTGGAAGACTGATAAATCCAAACAAGACTCTTTATTCAAGTTGTACAGGATGAGGCAGACAGCCTTTGACCATTCAGGTCAAAGAACAAAAGGCTTATGCGCCTGTTGCACAGTTAGAGAAGTTTTTATATCATTTCCTTATCAGCAATTAGCATTACCTCATTGCTCTCTATCAGGATTGGCTGTTTGTCCTGATCATGCGGAGTTCACATGCAGACTCCAACTCCCACCATTCCGAGCAGCCTCAGGCCCTTTTCCTTTCTTCCCCTCAGCCACCTAAGCAGGAAAGGGCCTCAGGCTGTTAGGAATGGTGGGAGTTGGAGTCCAAAGCACCCAGAGGGCCCAAGTTTGCCCGTGCCCGTTTGAGGGACCTTAAAGCGGTGAGCCTCCTTCCAACATTGTGATTCTGGATAGAAAACAAACAACAACATAACATAACATTGTTTGAGTCCACACTGCTCTCTGGGTGTAGGTCAGTGTTTCTCAACCTTCCCAATGCCGCGACCCTTTAATACAGTTCTTCATGTTGTGGTGACCCCCAACCATAAAATCATTTTCGTTCCTACTTCATAACTGTAATTTTGTTACTGTTCTGAATCATCATGTAAAATATCGGATGTATTTTCATTCACCGACCACATTTGGCACAAATACCCGATACACCCGATACTGGTGGGATTGTGGGGGTGATTTTGTCATTTGGGAGGTGTAGTTGCTGGAATGTATAGTTCACCTACAATCAAAGAGCATTCTGAACTCCACCAACGATGGAGTTGAACCAAACTTGGCACACAGAACTCCCATGACCAACAGAAAATACCGGAAGGGTTTGGTGAACATTGACCTTGAGTTTGGGAGTTGCAGTTCACCTACATTTCAGAAAGCACTGTGGACTCAAACAATGATAGATCTGGATCAAACTTGGCACAAATACTTGTCCAAATGTGAACACTGGTGGAGTTTGGGGAAAACAGGCCTTGATATTTGGGAATTGTAGTTGCTGGGATGTATAGTTCACCTACAATCAAAGAGCTTTTTGAACTCCACCAACAATGGAATTGAACCAAACTTGGCACACAGAACTCCCATAACCAACAGAAAATACTGGTAGGGTTTGGTGGGCATTCACCTTGACTTTTGGAGTTGTAGTTCACCTACATCCAGAGAGCATTGTGGACTCAAAACAATGGTAGATCTGGACCAAACTTGGCACAAATAGTCAAGATGCCCAAAGGCGAACACAGGTGGAGTTGGGGGAAATAGACCTTGACATTTGGGAGTTGTGGTTGCTGGGATTTATAGATCACCTACAATCATAGTGTGAGCGTTGGTAGGCCGCTCAATAATCACACTCACTCGGGTATTGAGGAAATGCTTTATGAGTCCTTAATCCAAGGCAGTAAAAACCGTACTGAAGCCTTCCCTCCAAAATCCCTGCTCAAAACTCCCCGAGCCCCTCCTCCCTCTGGCGAAGAGCCAATCCTTGAACAGATAACCCCGGAACCCCGCCCCTCTTGTCCTTTTTCGGCGGGAACTCCAACAGCTCAGATACAACAGGGAACAACATGGAGCTACAGAAACAACATGGAACAAGGAGAACCAAAATGGCGGCCGCGCCTCCGATCGCTCGGTCCTCTTCCAAGATGGCAGCCGCGTCTTTGTCCATTGCGCTATCCCGCATTGGACAAGGCACCGCTGACATAGCGCCCCCCTCCCGAAGGAGTCCACCGACCTGGGGGGAAAAGAAGCAAAGTATTTTCAGGGCCCTGGCTTGTCCGGGAAGGCCCTATGAAACCTTTTGACTAATCTGGGGGCCTTGACATGTTCTGCTAACACCCACTCCGGCTGCAAGTCTTTGGAAAGCCACTGCACAAAGTATTGAAGTCTGCCCCTAAGCCTTTTAGAGTCTAAAATATCCTTAAGCTCAAAGTGGGTATGTTCCCCGATCATGATCGGGACTGGGGCGCTCCCCTGTGGAGACCACTAGGTGGGTTACTGCCTTTTTAAGCAGGCTAACGTGGAACACCGGGTGCACCTTGCGCCACGTGTGGGGAAGGTCTAGCCTAAGAGTGACCGGGTTGACCACTTCAGTCACCCGTAGAGGGCCAACAAACTTGTCCGCGAACTTGCGGGAGGGCTGGGTCGATCGCAGGTGCTTAGTGGAGAGATATACCATGTCTCCTGCCACATAGGTTGGCTGTGGCCCTCTCTTTTATCTGCATGAGTTTTGTAGTCTTCTCTGGCCTTCCTCAGCGTCCTTTGGATCTCTGGCCAGGCTGCGGCAACCCGCGCGCCCCAGGACTCGGGGGTGCAAGGCGGAGGTGCAGAAGTATCAATAGCTGGGAAGGGCAGGAAGTCCCGACCACCCACGGCCCGGAACGGGGACACCCCGTGGACGCGTGGTCGGTGTTGTTATAGCAGTATTCTGCCACATCCAACAGGTTGGCCCACTGGTCCTGCTGATACGTAGAGAAGCACCTCAAGTATTGCTGGAGCGTCCGCTGAACTCTTTCGGTCGCTCCGTCTGTCTCGGGATGGAATGCCGTACTCAACGCCCGTTGGGTCCCCAGGGCGGCCAGGAACGCCTTCCAAAATTTAGCAGCGAACTGCGGCCCGCGGTCACTTATGACCCGACAAGGGCTACCATGCAGGCGAAATACATGATGTATAAAGAGTTTGGCCAGCTCCGGCGCCGTTGGCAGTCGTCGTAACGGCACAAAGTGGGCCTGCTTGGAAAACAGGTCCACTATCGCCCAGATGGCGGTGAACCCCGCTCTCCGGGAGGTCCACTACGAAATCCATGGCTATTTCTCTCCATGGTTCTGCAGGGTCAGCTACTTGCTGCAATAGGCCCGTGGGGCGTCCCACCTTCGCTTTATTCTGGCGCACACATCACACTCGGCGATGTATTGTTTTGCGTCCCTCCTCATCATCGGCCACCAGAACTGCCGGGCGAGCAGCTTCAGCGTTTTTTGTGAGGCCGAAGTGTCCTGCCATGAGCGTGTCGTGCCCTATTTCTAGGACCTGTGCCCTCAGTGCCTCGGGCACGTAAACCTTGGTTCACTGGCTCCAGATGCCGCCATTCTCTTCCAGGCCTTCCGGTGCCGGACCAGCCATTCGTCTGTGCGACGCTGTCTTGATCTGGTCCAGTAGAGGCTTTGCCGGCTCTCCGGCGGTGGCCTTTGCCTTGACTGCTGCCCGGGTGGCGGCGACCAAACCCAGTTGTGGGTTAGAGAATACGGTTCCCATCTCTCCTGGGGCCGAGTAGTCCGCATCAGGCATGCGCGAGAGAGCGTCCGCTACGACATTTTTCGGGCCGGGATGTATCTCAACTTAAAATTGAATCTGCTAAAGAACTGGGCCCATCTCAGCTGCTTAGCGTTCAGTCTCTGGGGGTCTGCAGGGCCTGCAGGTTCTTATGATCTGTCCAAACTTCGAAAGGGACCGGCGTTCCCTCCAGGAAGTGCCTCCAATGGGCCAGAGCCGCCCGTATGGCAAACGACTCCTTCTCCCATACGTGCCATCTTTTTTCCGTTTGGTGAACTTTTTAGAGAGATAAGCACATGGCCTCAAGTGGCCTTCTTCATCCGGCTGGAGGAGGACTGCTCCGTATGCCGCCTCGGACGCGTCACACTGCACTGTGAAGGGCCTGCTCATCACCGGGTGAATCAACAGGGGCTGGCTGGTGAACTGCCGCTTGAGGTTCACGAACGCCTCTTGACACTGTGGCGTCCATTGAAGTTTGGCGCTAGGGGTTTCGGTCTTCCTGGTTTCTCCCAACCCCTAGTTTTAAGCAGGTCTGTTAGCGCTAAGGTAGTCTCTGCAAAATTCGGGATGAATTGCCGGTAGAAGTTCGCGAATCCCAGGAACCCCTGCAGCTGTCTCCGCGTGCGGGGGCTTCCCCATTCCAGTACGTCTCGCACCTTCGCCGGGTCCATCGCGATGCCCCGTGTGGAGATGCGATATCCCAAGTAGTTCAACTCGGTCTGATGGAACTCGCATTTGGACAACTTGGCGTATAGCCGATTGTCTTTCAGCCTCCTCAGGACTTCCCGGGTCAACGCCACGTGCTCTGTACGGGTCTCTGTGTAGATCAGGACGTCGTCCAGGTACACGATGACCCCTTTGTACAACAGGTCTCCGAGGGCCTCGTTGATCAACTGCTGGAAGATTTTTGGCGCCCCTTTAGGCCGAAAGGGTGACTAAAAACTCGAAATGGCCCAAGTGACAGTTGAAGGCCGTCTTCCAGCAGTCCTCTGGCTTGACCCGGATTCTATAGAATGCCTCTCGAATGTCTAGCTCGTGAACAGCCTGGCCTTCCCAGCTGGGCCAGGATCTCGGACATCAAGGGGAGGGGGTACGGATTCGCCGAGCTGAAGGCGTTTATCCCCGGTAGTCCACACAGAGCCGGAGACTCCCATCCGCCTTGGGGCGGAAGAGCACGGGGGCCGCCAGTGGGCTATCTGAGTGTCTAATAAACCCCTGGCCAGGTTTTTGTCTATGAACTCCCTCAGCGCCCTTTTCTCCGGCTCCGACATTGCATACATCTTGGGTTTGGGGAGTGTAGCCCCCTCTTCTATCTTAATGGCACAGTCCATGGCGCGGGAGGGTGGCAGCTCGTCGCATTCTTTCTCGCTGAACACCTCAGCCAGCTCCCAATAGTCCTGCGGTACTCCTGCCAATTGGGCGAGCCCGGCTCCTGCCGTATTAGGACTCCCTCCTTCTCCTGGGTACTCTATCTTAGCCTGAACCTGCCCATCTCTGAAGCGCACCTCCCCTGTCTTCCAGTTGATCCTCGGATTGTGTTCCTCCAACCAGGGGCTGCCCAGAATTAAGGGTTGGTTAGCCATCTCGGAGATCACAAAATTGATGCGCCTCTGTGGGTCCCTATCCGCACCTCTAACTCCCGGTCTTTCTAGTGGCTGGCGCCCGTTGGCGAAGGTCCCATCCAGCTGCGCCGAACAGGACCGGGGCCACTAACTCCCGGGGTCACTCCTAGCTGGGCTGCTAAGCCAGGGGACATTAAGCATCTGGTGCACCCACAGTCTAGCATGGCACTAGCCTCGGTCTCTTTGCCGGTGGCGGGGCCGCGCACGGCTACTTTAAATGTGAGGATTCCTCCACTGGGAGGCTCCGACTCACCGCCCTGGGAAGGTGAGATCTGCCGCCGGGCGCTCACGGCAGATCGGGCTCGTTTTCCGCTGACTCTTCCGATCCGCTCTCCTCCGCGCCTCTCTCGTAGTCACCTCCGCCCCTCGGGTTGGTTGGCGCTCGGGCCGACTCTCTAGCCGCCGCTCCCTTGGCCTTGGTCGTCTTCGGTGTCCCGGGGGTCGGGTCCGGACCCTTCTCCCCCTTCGCGGCGGGCGGCCTCCTCGGGCATTCGACCGCCCAATGCCCCTCTCGGCCGCAGGTGAAGCAAGCGCCTCTCCGCGGTCTGTTTGCGTCTCGACTTGGCGACCTCCGCCGGGTCGGCGACCTCCGGGCCAGCCCCGTTCGCATGGTTGGGGCCGGGTCGCGTGCTCGCGGGGCGTCTCGGGCCCTCCTGGGTGCCGCCTCCCGATCGCACTCCACTTGGCCGGCCAGGTCAATCCATCCCTCCAGGGTGTCCGGGTTTCTGCGGTTCAGAGCCCAATCCAGGGTCTCTCTCCTCAGTCCTGCCTTAAAATAGTCTAATTTGGTCGCCTCTGACCAATCGCGGATTTTTCCGGCAAGGGCCTTGAACGCCAGGGCGTACTCGGATACCGCCCTCGACCCCTGGTAGATCCGCTTCAATTCTGCTTTAGCTTTTGCTTCCGCGTGCAGGTCTCTAAACCGCTGCTGCAGCGCCCTCAGGAAGGCCTCAAGACCCCTAAGCTCCGGGGCATCGGTCTCGGTCATCTGGACCAACCAGTCGGCCGCAGCGTTTTTCAGGTTGCTTCCCACGGCCCTCACTTGGGCCGCCTCGGGGGAAACGAGTCTCCATAGTCTTCCATAAAATTGCGGACATTGGTGACAAAAAGGAAAGGTGGCTTGGGTCTCCGTCGAACTTGACTTTTAAGTCTCTCCGATGGCCGCTTCCTTCCAGGGTCCGGTCGCTTGGGCCCAGGTTGAAGGTGGAGGTCCCCTGGCGGGGTGAAATCGGCGCCGGCCCCTCCGAAGCGGCCCTGCCGGGACGGCGTCTCTCTGCCCTCCGGGCCGCATAGCTTGAACGCCCCTCCGTGCCTCGATCTTCCTCCGGCGGGGTCCCCATGTGTCCATCCGCCTCTGCATCATTCCCATCTGCTGGCGGATGTCGGCTATGGCTCTGGCCATCTCTCCCATCATCTCCTCCATCCGCCGCCCGACTCGTGCCTTCCACTGGGGCCTGACCGACTCCCTCCTCGGGCCTGGGGCTCCTTCTTCCGCCCGTCACCTTCTCGTCCCACAGGAGGGGGAGGAATCGCGGCCTCCTGGTCGCCTGCTCCGGAGACAATCACAGGCCTCCCCCCCCCCCCGCCGGGCCTCCAGCCGCCACACCGAGGATCCCATCTACCACCTCTTCGGATCCCGCCAGCGGTTTCCACTCGGGCTCCTGGGGTCTTCTTCCCTTCCACTAGACATCTCAGGGGGGGTTCGCGGTCGGATCGGCTCACGACTGCGATTCAGGTTGTGAGTACGGTTTTTGTGTGAGCGTTGGTAGGCCGCTCAATAATCACACTCACTCGGGTATTGAGGAAATGCTTTATGAGTCCTTAATCCAAGGCAGTAAAAACCGTACTGAAGCCTTCCCTCCAAAATCCCTGCTCAAAACTCCCGAGCCCCTCCCCCTCTGGCGAAGAGCCAATCCTTGAACAGATAACCCCGGAACCCCACCCCTCTTGTCCTTTTTCGGCGGTAACTCCAACAGCTCAGAGACAACAGGGAACAACATGGAACTACAGAAACAACATGAAACAAGGAGAACCAAAATGGCGGCCGCGCCTCCGATCGCTCGGTCCTCTTCCAAGATGGCAGCCGCGTCTTTGTCCATTGCGCTATCCCGCATTGGACAAGGCACCGCTGACATATAGAGCATTCTGAACCCCACCAACGATAGAATTGGGTCAAACTTCCCATAAAGAACCCCCATGACCAATAGAAAATAATGTGTTTTCTGATGGTCTTTGGTGACCCCTCTGACACCCCCTCGCGACCCCCATAGGGGTCCCGACCCCCAGGTTGAGAAACACTGGTGTAGGTGAACTACAACAGGGCTGTCCAACTTCTACCGGACCTTGGGCCGGAATTCCGGTCATTGATCACCTGGGGGCCAAGCCCCCGGCTCCGCCCCCAGCTCTGCCTCCTCCCCGCCCCGGCTCCGCCCCCTAATTAAAATACAATTAAATATAATTATAACAAAAAGGTGGAAGGTTGGAGGTTGGGAATAAATTAGGTAGGGTTTAAACCCCATTAAATATAAATATAACAGAAAGGTGGAAGGTTGGATATTTAATATTATATC
Organism: Anolis apletophallus; assembly: GCA_030556195.1. NCBI lineage: Eukaryota > Metazoa > Chordata > Lepidosauria > Squamata > Anolidae > Anolis > Anolis apletophallus. The sequence goes on along the minus strand of JARBWK010000247.1, from coordinate 30,825 downwards.
CCCAGAACAAAATTATATTAATGAAGCAATACATTTAATATTAGATACCCCGAACGCAATAACATACCTCTTCTTTCCTCCTTTGGAAGAGGTGGTCCGGCAGCGCCTTCCTGGCAAAGCCAGGTAGCCGGTGCCAGCGCTGCTTAGCGGGCGAAAAGGGAGGCCCGGCAGGTAGAAAGCCACACGTGGCTTTGTTTACGCCCGGCAAAAACAAGCATAGGAGGCGAATCACGGGGCCCCTTCCTCTCGTTCACCTTGCCAAACAAACTGCGGAGGACGCCCGCCCCCCTGAGCGTCTCCAGGCGATGATGACGCAGCCAGCATCGCCAAACACGCTCAGGGGCGGCGCCCCTCGCTGTTTGTTTGGCAAGGCTGAAGAGAAGGGACCACCAGCGCCTACTATGCTTGTTTTTCACCAGATACAAAGCAAAAACAAGCATAGGAGGCAACGCTAACCCCTTCCTCTCGCTCACCTTGCCAAACAAACTGCGGAGGAAGCACCGCCCCTGAGCGTGTTCGGCGATGCCGGATAGCTGCGGCGGGGTGGAGAGAGGGACGGAGGGGGCGAGGCAGGGAGGAGGAAAGCACCCGGTTAGCAGAAGCAGGAGGGACTGGCGCAGCGGCGGCACCCAATGGGGGTCGCCCAGGGCGGTGCTTAGCAGCTAAGCACCGCCTCAGGCGCCCCCGATTGGCTGCCGCCGCCGCTGCTCTTTCCTGCTTCTGCTAAGTTAGCAGAAGGAGGAGGGACTGGCGCGGTGGCGGCAACCAATGGGGTTGCCCAGGGCGGTGCTTAGTAGCTAAGCACCGCCTCAGGCACTCTCGATTGGCTGCGCCGCCGTGCTGCCCTTTCCTGCTTCTGCTAACTTAGCAGAAGCAGGAGGGACTGGCGCGGCGGCGGCAACCAATGGGGGTCGCCCAGGGCGGTGCTTAGCAGCTAAGCACCGCCTCAGGCGCCCCCGATTGGCTGCCGCCCCCGTGCTGCCCTTTCCTGCTTCTGCTAAGTTAGCAGAAGCAGGAGGGACTGATGCGGGCGGCGGCAACCAATGGGGTCGCCCAGGCGGTGCTTAGCAGCTAAGCACCGCCTCAGGCGCCACCGATTGGCTGCCGCCACCGCGCTGCCCTTTCCTGCTTCTGCTAAGGCATGGCAGAAGCAGGAAGACTGGAGCGGTGCCGGCGACAGCCAATTGGGGGCGTAAGTCCGAACTGTGGCCTAGGGCGGCAAAAGCCTGTGTGAGACAAGTCGTTCGTTGCCATGTGGTTTTGAGTCAATAGTGTCGTAATTTTGAGGCCACGGACCATATTTTCATTCTTGAGGACCACTGGTGGTCCACGGACCACGGGTTGGGAACCACTGCTATAAGGCAGCAGGCAACAGGAAGGCGCAATACACAAAGAGAGCAAATATTAGACTTCTATGTGTGAATTGTGTGTAGAATTATCGTCGGCGTGCAATGGTTTTAATGCGGGACAGTCATGTTTTCCTTCTGGAATGGCAATTTCCCGTCCTAAGGATTGGAGGAGAAACCCAAGCCGACAGATCCACCCATTACGAGATTTTCACCACAGGGAATATGCGAGCCAGCGCTTGTTTAGAAGGAAGCGACAAGACAAAGGGCCCTTAATGCAGAAGGGGCTAATGCTTTCGCGCCTCTCTGGGCATGATATTTCACGAGGCTCTGTCGTTCTCTCTCCGTCTTCCTTTCCCCCCCGCCCTCCCCCAATTCCTGATTGCACATGACCCCATATGATCTGCCTCCGCCTGCCTCCGACTTAAGTGTCTTAAAATTGGTGATAGATTAAAAGAAAATAATTAGCCCTAATTATCTTAATTGAATGGCTAATTCGTTAATTAAGAGCCTTAATGTCTTTCTCTCTCTTATCCACCCCCCACACACACACCCTTCGGTTCTTCTTTTCTGCACTAAATAGTCTTCTGCCATAGATTTTGGGTGCCAAACCCACGTGCCCAAAGCGAGGCATAGCGGGCGGCGAGTGAAGCTTGCGCAGGTGATTCGAACTTATCCAAGCAGGTATCGAAGGTGACCGGGCCTCACTAAAAAAAAAAATAATACACTTTATTTATATTTAAATTTATTTATTTACTAGCTTGGGGACCCGGCGGTGCTCGGGTTATTTAAGGAAGGCATTGCGTGCCAAGGTTGGTTCCTATTATTTATTTATTTATTTATTTATTTATTTATTATTCGGTTTTATATTCCGCTCCTCCCTGCAGGCTCGGGGCGGATCACAAGCAGTAAAACATACAATAAAACATACCATAAAAACAGTAAAACACAATGCATAACCCAGATGTTACAAGGCTACGATTCCTTAATTCAGACGAGACGAGCCAGTTGAGTTTGAGTTGAATTTACCCAAACGCAAGTTTGAAGAGGGCCGTCTTACATTCTCTTCGGAAAGGGAGGAGTTCCAAGACCATTCGGGCATGGTCAGGGAGCGACTCCAGAGTACTGGAGCCGCCGCAGAAAGCTCTCTGTCTTGTACTGGACAAGTGACAGGCGCGGGATGATGGTACCACCAGTAGATTCTGCTCTTCCAAGCGCAGCGATCTCGGGGGAACATACGGGGTAAGGCGGTCCCTCAGGTACACAGGCCCTAGACCGAGCAAGGCCTTAAAGGTTAAAACCAACACCTTGAAGGCAATCCGGTACTGATGGGAAGCCAGTGCAGTTGCCGGAGGATGGGAGTAATATGCTCCTCACTGGTGCTCCCACCAGCAAGCATTCTGCACCAGCTTGAGTTTCCGGACTGTCACCAAGGGGAGGCCAACGTAGAGGGCGTTACAGTAGTCTAGCCTCGAGATGACCGTCGCTTGGATCACCGTGGCCAGGTCATCCCTGGACAGGTAGGGAGCCAGTCGCCTAGCCCGACGTAGGTGGAAGAACGACGTCCTGCTGACCACGGAGACCTGGGCCTCCATGGTCAGCAGGGAGTCCAACCTGACACCCAAGCTCTTAACCAAGGGTGACGGGCTAAGTGGCTCGCCATCCAGGGCAGGCAACCGGCACTCATCCAGCCCAAGGCGACCGGGCCACAAGATCTCCGTCTTCGACAGATTCACCTTCAGCCGGCTGGCGCGCAGCCAACCAGTCACGGCTTCCAGGCATAGATGGAAACAATCGGGTACGGTATCCGGCCTGCCGTCCATTCTCAGCAGAACTCTACGGTATCAAACACTGCTGTTAGATCTAACAAGACAAGCAGGGCTGGGTGTTTATAGATGTTTATGTGGCTTGTAGTGGTCTCAGGAACTTAGTGAAGGTACTGCGAGTCCCATTGGCCATGGTCCATCCCCCTCCAAACGGCACCAGGATGTAGAGTGGGTCATGGGGGCTCTGTGTGTCACACTTGGTCTTGATCATTCTCTGGATGAGGGTTGCAGAGGTCTCGGAAGGTGAGTGAATGTAGTTCAAGTCCCATCATCTGTGGTCCATCCTCCTTGAAACAGCACCAGGGTATAGAGTGGGTCAAGGGGGCTCTGTGTGCTAATTTTGGTCTGTAGTGGTCATTGGATGAGGGTCGCGTTGTGAAGTGGGCCATTGAGCCCCTGTGTGCCAAGTTTGGTCCTGTTCCGTCACTGCTGTGGGCCGCAGTGGCTGACTGCCCGAGGCCTTTCCTTTTCCCGCTGCATCACCTTAGAATGTTGGGATGTGGATGGCCAATCGGAGTCCTTTATGCAAATACCATTTCAGTGGCAACCAATTCCCTCTGTCTGGGGCCATGGAATGTTGGAGTTCTGAAGCTGGTCAATCGGAGTCCTTTATGCAAATATTCCCTTAGTGGCAACCTTTTGAAATGCTGTCACATATTCCTTGGCACCTCCGCACCTCCGAGAAAATGAACATTCCATTTCAAAAAACTGTCATTTGGCTAACTCAAGCATTCAGTTGCATTTTGTTTTGATGGCCAATCAGAGTCCTTTATGCAAATAGTTCCTCAGTGGCAACCAATGCCCTCTGTCTGGTGCCTTGGATTGTTGGAGTTCTGAGGCTGGCCAATCTGAGTCCTTTATGCAAATAATCTGGTGCCTTAGAGAGTCAGAGTTCTGAGGCTGGCCAATCAGTGTCCTTTATGCAAATAATCCCACAGTGGCAACCAATTGAAATGCTGGCACATATTCCTCCGCACCTCCCACCCTCCGCACCGCCGCAAACACTGACTTTTATTATATACATAGATTTATTTATTTATTTATTTATTTATTTATATTTAAATAGCGTTCTGCAATCAAAATCAAGACAATGTATTGTTGAAGGCTTTCATGCCCGGAATCCTGTGTTTAACCCAGTTTGGACGCGGATGTCTTTCCCTCCGTGTTAGACCTAAAATTTGTAAAATTTGTAATATTTGTAAAAATTTGTAAAAATTTGTAAAAATTTGTTAAAAAATTGTGAAATTTGTAAATATTTGTAAAATTTGTAAATATTTGTAAAATTTGTAAAAAAATTGTTAAATTTGTAAAAATTTGTAAAATTTGTAAAAATTTGTAAAAAATTTGTGAAATTTGTAAACATTTGTAAAATTTGTAAATATTTGTAAAATTTGTAAAAAAAAATGTTAAATTTGTAAAAATTTGTAAAATTTCTGCAATTTTTTCAAAAAATTTTGGAAGTCAATCAGATCCAAAGCACCAGCGCCACCTACATCCGGAATGAGTTTTGAACCTTTTTTTTGTAGGGGGGGGGGGAATCAAACAGGCCTAGTAGGTGTCTATCCACATGTCTAGGAGCCTCCGGTGGTACAATGGGTTAAACCCTTGTGCCGACAGGACTGAAGACCAATAATAATAATAATAATAATCTTTATTTATCCCCACCACCATCTCCCCAAGGGGACTTGGGGAGGCTTACATGGGGCCAAGCTCAACATGGGGCCGAGCCTTTGAGAGTGGTGATATAGAAGCCAAAGAAATAAAGAAAGAAAGAAAGAAACAATACAACTGTGCAAATAAACAGCATACAACAACAGTCAAATATGAAAATGAAAATAAAATACAAGGAACAATATAAATAAACATCAACATGTTGGGGGTTCAAACTGGGAGAGCGCAGATGAGCTTCCCCTGTCAGCTCCAGCTCCCCATGCGGGGACATGAGAGGAGCCTCCCAGAAGGATGGAGAAACATCAAAACATCCGGTAATGTCCCCTGGGCAACGTTAGCCCAGATTACCCATAAGACCACCCTAGGCCATGGCCTAGGGCGGCGGCCATGGCCTAGGGTGGCAGCCATGGCGGGGCAGCAGCCCCCAAAATTAAAAAAAATATTTTTTTTAAAAAAAAGTTCAATCTTTGGGCGCTGGCTTCTGCGCCTGCGCAGTGAAGGAAGGAGGGGCAGGGTCGGCGTGAGCGAGGAGGTGGGGGGGAAGCCACGTCAGACGCCTAGGGCGGCCAGACTTCTCCCGGCTCTTCGCCTCGCCAGGCTCCGCCTCCTTCCGTCACTGAAAGAAGGAGCGGCGCCACCACGCGAGCGAGAAGGAGCTGGGAAGTCCCGCCGCCCTAGGGCATCTGACGTGCTTCCCGCCTCCTCCTCACTCAGTGAAGGGAGGAGGTGCCCGTGCGAGTAAGGAGGAGGCGGGGGAAGCCACGCCAGATGCCCTAGGGGCGGGACTTCCCCGCTCTTCTCACTGCAGCCGGCCCTCCTTCCTTCACTGAAGGAAGGAGTGGCGCCTGCCCACGCAGCAAGAAGGAGCCGGGGAAGACCCGCCGCCCCTAGGGCGCCTGACGTGGTTTCCCTGCCTCCCTCCCGCTGCGCGGGCAGGCACTACCCTTCCTTCAGTGAAGGAAGGAGGGGCGCCCGCACGAGGGAGGAGGAGGCGGGAAGCCACGCCAGACGCCCCAGGGTGGGATTCCCTCGGCCCTTCTCACTGCAGCCGGTTTCTGCCCCTCCTTCCTTCACTGAAGGAAGAGCGCGCCGCCCACGCAGCAAGAAGGAGCTGGGGGAAAGTCCCACCGCCCCTAGGCATCTGACGGGTTTTCCCCGCCTCCTCTCGCTGCGCCGGCAGGCGCTGCTCCTTCCTTCAGTGAAGGAAGGAGGGGCGCCCGCACGAGCGAGGAGGAGGCAGGGAAGCCACGTCAGACGCCCTAGGGGTGGGACTTCCCCCCCGCCTGTTCGTCACTCGCGCATGCTCGCAAGCAACCCCATCCCCCACAAGCGCCCCTCGCAAGCGGCCCCACCCCCTCAAGCAGCCCCGTCCCCCCGGGGGCGGCACTTACAGAGTGTGGCCTAGGGCACCACAAAACGTTAATCTGGGCCTGGGCAACGCCCTGCAGACGGCCACCTTCTCACACCAGAAGTGACTTGCAGCTTCTCAAGTCACTCCTGACACGAAAACAACAACATATCCGCGTGTCTAGGTTTTCTGTGACCTGTGTGACCCAATTGTTGATCTGGTTTGCGGATGCCTAGGACAGTGTTTCCCAACCAGTGTGCCGGGCACACTAGTGTGTCAAGGGCACACTAGTGTGCCGTGAGCGATCATCAGGTGTGCCGTGGGAAATTGGAACCTCCAGGAGGGGAAGGGGGAGAGTCTAGTGTGTTGAAGTATAAAAACCCTAAGAAATCTACCTCAATAAAGGCACAACATTACAACCACCCCTCCCCACCCACCTCGTTGTCTACTTGGTCTCTCCCTCTCCATGCATTGGGAAGGCCCGCCTCCCTTTCCCCAAGTAGAGACCTCTTGCCTCCTGGGGGTTCTGTGTGCGAAGTTTGGCCCAGTTCTATCATTGGTGGGTTTCAGAATGCTCTTTGATTGTAGGGGAACTATAAATCCCAGCCACTACAACTCCCAAATGTCAAGGTCTATTTCCCCTGAACTCCATCTGCATTCATATTTGGGCAGATTGAGTAGTCATGCCAAACAAACAACAACATAACATTGTTTGAGTCCACAGTGCTCTGAGTGTAGGTGCACTACAACTTCCAAACTCAAGGTCAGTTCCCAAGCAAACCCTTTCAGTACTTTCTGTTGGTAATGAGAGTTCAATAGGCCAAGTTTGGTTCAATTCCATTGTTGCAAGAGTTCAGGATGCTCTTTGATTGTGTGTTAACTATAAATCCCAGAAACTGTCACTCCCAAATGTCAAGGTCTATTTTCCCCAATCTGTGTTCACATTTGTGCATATTGAGTATTCATGCCAAGTTTGGTCTTGATCCAACATTGTTTGAGTGCACAGTGCTCTCTGGATATAGGTGAACTACAACTCCAAAACTCAAGGTCAATGCCCACCAAACTCTTATAGCATTTTCTCTTGGTTATGGGAGTTCTGTGTGGGAAGTTTGTGTCTTTCTGCCATTCCTGCCAGGATATCTATTAGGCATGAGAAAAATGAAACGGAAATTAAAAGGATTCGTAAGAGATTCGTATGTAATGGGACTTTTGAGGTTTTACGTATCGCTGCCGCGATCCCGGAAGTAGACTTCCTTTACGGTCCTTGAGGCCAACAATTTTGCTATGATCGTAAGAAATTCTTAAGTATTAATTAATTAATTATTGTACTACTCACTTCTCCCTGTCTTCCCCCCCCTCATTCCCCGCCTTCATTCAGCTTCTTCTTTTCCCGCATTTCTATGGGGAACTGGAAGTGACGCTGCTGCTAGGTAGGCTAGGCAATACATTCTGGAAAGTGTAGTCCTCCAGGCTTCCCCCTCCTTCTCTTCCCGTTGCTCTGCTGCCATGCCCCATCGCAGGGGCCTGCTTCACACACACACACACACACACACTCTTCTCCTCCTCTCTCTCCCTGCGCCTCTCAGATGCTTCTCTTCCCCGTTGCTCTGCCATGCCCCATCGCAGGGCCAGCTTCAGCCCTCCAGGTACGTGTTTTGGACTTCAACTCCCACCATTCCTCACAGCCTCAGGCCTCTTCCTTTTCCTCTCAGCCTGGGCAAACTTGGGCCCTCGCTCCCTCAGGATCGGGGTGAGAGAGAGGCAGCGAGAGCGAGGGGGCTCCTCCTCCTTTTCTTTTGCTGCTTCCAAGAATAGAATACCCCCTCCCTCCTCCTTCCTCCCTCCTTCCTATTTGGAGAGTCCCATCTAGAATTCAGTGTGGTTTATTCAGTTTGTTTACAACTCCCAGAAATCCCAGCCAATTTACCAGCTGTTAGGATTTCTGGGAGTTGTAGGCCAAAACCATCTGGAATGCGCATGCTCTGGCATACGAATTACTAACGAATTTCGTTAGTACTTAAGTTACATTTCCGAAATTTTTGGGAAGTCTTTGATATACTAATATCAAAGACTTACAAAAAACCCCCCATTTGATATAAGAATCGCCATTTTAGGATTCTAAAACATGCCTAGTATCTATGTTGAGTTCATCGAAACAGGCCCAGGTTTCACACGGAGTGTATAAATACATTTAAAGACATATTAACTATATGTATGACTGTGTTATGAGTGTCATTTTGTGTCATTTTGGTTGGTGGTGTGCCCCAGGATTTTGCAAATGTAAAAAGTGTGCCGCGGCTCAAACAAGGTTGGGAAACACTGGCCTAGGACATCTGAAAAATGGCAGTTTTCCTTCTGGTTTTAATTGCCGAATCAAGACAATGGTTTTGTATTTGGGTTTTTGTTCCACCCGTCCTTTGCTCGTCCATTCTTTCCCTGCTTTGGCATGTCAGTGGCATGTGCTCGAAAAGAGACCTTCCTCTTTCTCTGTGCGACTGTGTGCGACTTGTTCGTTCCTCGCTTCTCATCCAGAGGAGTAGCTGGTTTGGCTAATTAGGAAGCTTTTGAATTAGATTATTTGCATGTCTGAACAGGGTGAGGGTATTAAGCATCCCGAAGGACACGCTATAATAACCTCTTTAGTGGCTTTTAAGATTCCCCGAGGAAACCCAATGGCCTCGACGCCGGAGGGAGGGGGCCCGCCTATCCGAAAAGAAGAAGAGGCAAACGCGCCTAACGATTTTCTCCAATTAGGTATGGATTAGTCAGCTCGGTGTCTTTGAAACCTGCCTTTCGCCACCAAAGGTGTTCTCTTCCCAGTGTGCAAAAAGAGGGGGGGGGTGTGCGACGAAGGGAAATTGGAATACAGTCCCTAAATGAAATCTCAATGCCTTTGTCTCTCCTCCAAGAAGAAAGCAGCCGCCAAATCGATACAAAGATAAAGTTAGGGAGATGGCACAGGGAGGTGGCAGGCAGATGGACCACACAGAGAGAGGAGAGTCCCCTTCATTGTTTGGCTCCGAGCGAGGCCTCGGTATTTATGGGAGCATGCCACACTCTAGCGGAGCGCCGGATGATTTGCGCGACACAATGGCCCTCCTTATTGGGCATTCCTGGCAAGAGAGCCGAAGACACACCACTGGGGTTGTGTAAGCCAAAGAGGTGACCCGTTGTTATTTGCCCGCAAGCTTGACTTCTGGCAAACTGAAGGTGAACTGGGTTTTTTTTTCTCTTGGCGTGGTTTGTTCCGAAGTCATTTCTCAGTGTCTTCCTCTCCCTATCTGTAGGGTTTCTGTAGCTGAGTGGGGTTTGGAAGCATAGTCTCCCATTATTTCTTTATCGTTTTGATATTGAGCAAGAATTTGGGGGTCTTGCCGTGAAGGCAGAGACCGGTCAGACCCACCAAAGAGAGATTTTGAGGCACATATAGATTGGCTAAATTCTTGTTCTACGCATGAAAGAGAGACAAGGTTCCTCGACATGCTAGCTGATTATTCCCTTGAGCAGATGGTCATGGAACCAACCAGGGGAAAGGGGATCCTGGACTTGGTGCTAACTAATGAACAAGATCTCGTTCAAGATGTCCTTGTAACTGAGCCCATAGGTACCAGTGACCACAACACAATAACCTTCAACTTAAGTTTGGATAGCAAACTGTCAGTGAAAACTAACACAGAGACCTTAAATTTTCAAAAAGGGAATTTCACCAAAATGAGAAAAATAGTGAAGAACAAACTAAAAGGAACAGTAATAAAAAATTAAATCCCTCCAAAATGCTTGGAAACTGTTTAAAAATACTTTAAAACAAGCCGAACTAAAATGCATTCCTAAAATAAGAAAGAGGCCGGGAAAGTCCAAGAGGACATCGGCATGGCTTACAAATGAAGTAAAAGATGTGATCGGAAAGAAGAAAAACTCATTTAAGAAATGGAAGGCTCTTCCTACTGAGGAGAACAGAAAGGAACACAAGCTCTGGCAAACTAAATGCAAAGCAACCGTCAGGAAAGCCAAGAGAGATTTTGAGGCACATATAGCTAAGAATATTTAAAAAAAATGACAAAACCTTCTTTAAGTACATCAGAAGTAGGAACCCAACTAGAAAAGCAGTTGGGCCACTCGACGACAATGGTCAGAAAGGGAAAATCAGCGAAGACAAGGAGATTGCTGAGCAGCTAAATGACTTCTTTGCCTCCGTTTTCACACAGGAGGACAGACAACATATGCCTGCAGCTGAGTCAGTTTTTTTCAGGGAGGGAATTAAAAGAATTAAAACAGATAGAGATAAACAAGGAGGATGTTCTCACATGCCTTACTAAACTAAATGTCAACAAATCACCAGGGCCAGATGGCATCCACCCCAGAGTTCTTAAGGAACTCAAGTGTGAAATTGCTGAACTTCTAGCTAAGATATATAACCTTTCTCTAAGATCAGGCACTGTACCCGAGGACTGGAGGGAGGTAAATGTAACACCGATCTTCAAGAAAGGATCCAGAGGTGATCCAGGAAATTATAGACCAGTCAGTTTAACCTCAGTTCCAGGCAAAGTGATGGAAACCATTATTAAAGAAAATATTACTAGGCACATAGAAGAACAGGCATCGAGGAAAGAAAATCAACATGGTTTCTGCAAAGGCAAATCATGTCTTACTAACTTGTTAGAATTCTTTGAGGGTGTAAATAAACACATAGATAAAGGGGACCCAGTCGATATTGTTCACCTTGACTTTCAAAAGGCTTTTGACAAAGTCCCTCACCAAAGGCTCCTAAACAAGCTCTTCAGCCATGGAATCAGGGGGCAGGTCTTGTCCTGGATTGGAACCTGGCTAAACTGTAGGAAACAAAGGGTGGTAATAAACGGACACTTCTCTGGGTGGAAAGAGGTGAGAAGTGGCGTACCCCAAGGTTCAGTTTTGGGTCCGTTACTTTTTAATTTATTCATTAATGATCTGGATGTAGGAGTGAATTCTGAGGTAGCAAAGTTTGCAGACGACACTAAATTGTTCAGGGTAGTTAAAAACGAAACTGATTGTAAAGAGCTCCAGAAAGATCTCTCGAAATTGAGTGAATGGGCAACAAAGTGGCAAATGCATTTGTAAAGTGTAAAGTCATGCACATCGGGGCAAAGAACCCCAAATACACCTACAAATTGATGGGGTCAAAGCTTTCCGAGACAAACCAGGAAAGGGATCTTGGGGTTTTGGTGGACAACTCAATGAAGATGTCAACCCAGTGCGCAGCAGCAGTGAAAAAAGCAAATTCTATGCTTGGCATGATCAGGAAGGGAATCGAAAATAGGTCAGCAAATGTTGTATTACCTCTCTACAAATCGATGGTGAGGCCACATTTGGAGTACTGTGTACAATTCTGGTCTCCGCACCTCAAGAAGGATATAACGGAACTGGAAAAGGTACAGAAAAGGGCAACAAGAATGATCCAAGGGATGGAGCGGCTCCCTTATGAAACCAGGTTGCAACGCCTTGGTCTTTTCAGCCTTGAAAGACGGCGTCTAAGAGGTGACTTGATCGAAGTGTATAAAATCATGCATGGGATAGAAAAGGTGAATAAAGAAAATTATTTTCTTTGTCACAAAACACTAGGACTAGGGGGCACTCCCTGAAGCTCCAAGGTAGGAAAATTAGGACTAATAAAGGGAAATATTTCTTCACCCAGAGGGTCATTGGGTTATGGAACTCACTTCCAGAAGAGGTTGTGACAGCTGTCAGCCTGAACAACTTCAAGGCAGGATTAGACAGATTCATGGATACCAAGTGTATCGGTAGTTACTGAAAAGGACATTCAAGTGCCACCGGAGTTGGTTGAGGTAGGCAGGATATCCCTGGGTACTGGTTGTGGGGGTCGGGAGCAGGTCAGGGTTTTTGCCCTCCCTTCTGCTCGAGATCCCCGTGTACAACTGGTGGGCCACTGTGTGATACAGAATGCTGGACTAGATGGGCTGAGGTCGGATTCAGCATGGCTCTTCTTATGTTCTTATGTTCTTATCCGATATAGCCCTAGCGAGATGGGAAGCAACCAATTGGATTTTCCCTGAATTCCCCAAATATTGGACCTCACGGCAGCATTTGACACAGTCGACCATTCACTATTGATCCACCGTTTAGCCATGATGGGAGTGAGGGGATTGGCCCTTAAATGGGTGGCCTCCTTTCTCCAAGATCGGGGACAACGGGTGGAGAGGGGAGGGATGGTCTCGGAAAGGGTCCCCCCTTAATTATGGGGTCCCCCAAGGGGCTATCCTCTCTCCTCTATTATTTTTATTGATTTATTTATTTACTAGCTGTACTCGGCACGCGTTGCTGTGCCCTTTTTAGGAGATGCGAGAAAGTCCAATCATCCACGGTGTGCCCTTCTCTAAGCTGCAGTTGGATGGAGTGTGGGTCATGGGGGGCATGGTGTGCCAAGTTGGGTCTTTATCGGTCTTGGTTCTGGGCCGCAGTGGTCTGTGGGGAATTATGGGTTTTGAAGTACTACAAATCCCATTTTCCATGGTGGTACTTCAAGTCCCATCATGCATGGTCGGGGCTCTGTGTGCCAAGGTAGGTTACTGTAAATTCAGGCCATACACAATGTCCCATGAGCTGAGGCCTAGTTAGGAACAGCAAGTTAATGAAGCCTTACTGTCAATTCAGGCCATACACAATGTCCCATGAGCTGAGGCCTAGTCGGGAGAATCAAGTTAATGAAGACTTACTGTCAATTCAGAGCGTAAACAGCTTCCCAGTAAGTGAGGGCTAGTTAGGGAAATCAAGTTAATGAAGCTAATGAAGTTAATCAAGTTAATTTTGGGCGTGGTCTGTGATTTTTCGGTTGGAAGTGTTTTGGGTGTTTGTGTGGGGGATTGGCAGTTTATTATGGATTGGAATTTTCATGTTGGCTGGCCAGTGCAGCAATTATGCAAATCCGCCCTTATTGGCAGCCAATCACGTTGTTCAGAATGTAGAGGCTGGGTGAGTCTTTGGCTGCCCCGGAGGATGCTGGTAAATGTAGTTTTATTTTTACTCGTTGTTTTGGGGGCCTTTTAGGTTTTGGGGGGGAAAGTTTCTTTGCTACAAACATACCCTGCTTGAGGCCTATTTCTGTTGGCAAGTATTGTGTATCTGCGTTGTAAGGTTTCTTTGTTTGAGGTATACATCACATGACGTGAACCCATTTATATAATAGATTATGTTTATTCCCTTCACTCAGGACAACACAACAGCAGCGGGCAAGGAGCACAGAAAAACGACGTCGCAACACAGAAAACAAACTTCAAAAACACCACAACCAATTCCACCGCCTAGCCTTCAGATACAACGCTGCAGAAGACTACAGCATGGTGCCAGAGGCCGACATTGGCACCCTAACGCACATCTGCACACACTGCAAAGCCCTGAAATACCCAGCAGAAACACCGGGAATGTGCTGCCTAGCCGGTAAAGTCTCTCTACCACCACTTGCCACTCCTCCACAACCACTACAGACTTTGCTGAGTGGACACACTCCAGAATCAAAACACTTCCTCCGCTATATAAGACAATACAACTCATGCTTCCAGATGACATCATTTGGAGCACACATAGAAAGTGCGCAATTCATGCCTACATGACCCCACCAAGACCGTAAGTAACATCATTTCCAACCCTTACATCTCGCATCTCCTAAATAGGGCACAGCAACGCCTGCCGGGTACAGCTAGTATAATATAATAATGTTATATTATAATTTCAACATATTATAATGCTTAACCAGTGCTGTTTCTTTCTTACTGCGCATGTGTGTCTGCCATTAACGAAACCAATCCGAAATTTCAGAAAAATTCGTAGAATTTCCGCAATTTTTTCAGAAAATTTCGGAAGTCATTTAGATTCGAACCGCCAGTGCCCCGCCCCCTACATCTGCAACGAGTTTGGAACCAATTTTTTTCCTTGATTGAACAGGCCGACTGTTTACATTCTCTCTCGAAAGGCAGCAATAAAGAAGTCTACCCTTAAAGAAATCTCCTTGCCCCCCTGAGCAATCTTTGATATTTGCCAGCCAGGAACGAATGCCGCTAAACTCAATGAGGTACCAAATGGAACGAAGCAAAGGATTTTTGCCAAAACGCCATTGATTTCTCTCTTTTATTGCCGGGATTTAATTTGAAAGGAGCTAAACGAAAGCTTCAGGAGAAATATGATTATTATGAAATGCTCAGGGTGGTTGCGCCTGGGTTCATCACACGGCACCTGTGGGGATGGGCTTTTCTTTTTGTTGTTGTCGCTTTCCAGTATCCCGCATTACACCTTGGATTGGGAACTCTGATATTACTCTCTAATTGGAATGGATTTCTAAAACTGCAATAAAGGGGAAACAATCGAGAAGCTGGTCGGGGGATTCAAGAGAAGAGGAGGAGGAAAAATACAGCGGATCAGAAGCAGCCACAAATCTCAGCGGCCGTGAATGTGTTGGGCTTATTGTTCCACGGGTAAATGTACATTTCTTCTGTACCATAGGCCAGTGTTTCTCAACCAGTGTGCAGTGGCACACTAGTGTGCCGTGAAGGATCATCAGGTATGCCGTGGGAAATTGGAGCCTCCAATAGCCTTTCTTCCCCTCCTGCCGAACCCTTTTCTTCTCCACTGGGCTCCTTCTTCCCAGCCTCGCTCTGCTCACTTTGCCTCGCTTGCTCTGGGTGAGTCTGCGCAGTAGCGCCCGCACGGGCACGTCTTCCTCCCTTCCCCTCCCTCCTGAACATGCTCGCTGCCCCTCGGATCAAAATGGCGGCAGAAGCGGCAGTGTAGAAGAAAAAGTAAGTGCTTGGGCAGGCAGGAGGGGGAAGAAAGGGCACGAAGGGGAAGGAAGAGGTCTCTGTCGAAAGCTGGCATGGGCAAACTTGGACCTTCCAGGTGTTTTGGACTCCAACTCCCACCATTCCCAGCAGCCTCAGGCCCTTTTCCTTTCCCTGTAAACCCAAGCTAATAAATGTCGCAGTATATGTAACAAAATATCACTTTTATACAATAATATCAAACAACAATGAGGGGTTCCCTCTATGGTATCATACCTACAAAGTAGCACAATATAGTAACATAATCAATGTAACAGTATGGTACACATATAAACAGTTTCACTCTCCTACAAATTACAATATAACTCTTAGCTCCCACGAATACAATGTTGGCTCTATGCAGTCAGGTAATATAATGCTCCAAGTTTCACCAGCTCAATGCTGAGTCCATATATGCCAACACGTATCAGATGATGGTACTCACTGTCCTGGCGTCCGTGTGTCCTCAAGTGAGGTATAACAGGTCCGTGAATGGGAAGTATCAGGGAGAGCGCGCCACACTTTGGGCAAATGCAGCCCAACTCCTGCGGCCGTGCCAAAACAAATTGCGCCAAGCCGTAATGCAGGCTGTTGCTAAGCGCGCCGCAAAGCTCTCAATTCCGTCAGAGGAAAACTTTTTTTACGACGTAAGCGGCTTGTGTTTTGGGGGATTTGCTGCAGAATCTTCTCTATGAGCCCGGATTCTGCAGCAACCCCCCAAAGAATATGTATGTGTGCACCCAGGCAGCAAACGCTGTGCCCGGCTTTTGGCTTTTCCCGGGCTCAGAGAGGAGAGCCTGTTGCAGTTTGCACCGCTTGAGGAGGGACCACAGTCAGAATACTTCGGTTTGAATTTTACCTCTTCTTATACCCATTGTTATTACTGCTGTATTATTGCATGTGCATGGAATGTAGGTATATGACCAGTTGGATTACTTATAATATTAGGCACTTACAGTAGCATTCATTCTATTATACATTAGGTTGGTTTCTCACCCCAATACTCTTTGATGCTTTAAATCCTGGCAGGCAGGAGAGGCAGGGAAGCCTGGAAAAATGTAAACAGAGGTTTTACTCAAAGTAACTCCACAAAGGAGGGCACTTCATCCAAAGTGCCCTCCTTTGCAGATTTACTTCTGAGTAATCCTCTCTGTTTACATTTGTCCAGGCTTCCAGCCAAAAGAAGGAGCGAGTTTAGGGCTTGCCTTGCCATAATACTTATTGGCAAGGGAGGCGGAGGGTGGTGAGAGAGAAGGAGGGTGCCCCCCCCTTACGACCTAATAACGACACTAAAGTAAATCCTGGCCCCCGAAGTTCTATAAAGAAAGTCCACTTCCTGGTTGGCGTTCCAGGTGCGGAAATACTCAAAAGTAGCATTTCTTACGAATTTCTTACGAATCATTTCATTTTCATAACTTTTTTCTCATGCCTAATAGCCATGTATAAATATGTGAGAGGAAGTCATATCTATGTTGTGTTCATCAAAACAGGCCCAGGTTTCACACTGAGTATATAAATACCGTACATTTAAAAACATATTAACTATATGTATCACTGTGTTAGAGTGTACTTTTGTGTCATTTTGGTTGGTGATGTGCCCCAGGATTTTGTAAATGTAAAAACGTGCCGCAGCTCAAAAAAGGTTGAAACACACTGCCATAGGCTGTAGTAGAAGACTGGTCCAAATATTCAAAGGTGCAAGAATGGGGAATTCAAACTTTGTCAGGGTTGAAGTCTCTATTGTTGTCACCATCACAAAAAAAAATGTATAAGTTCAGTATGACTTGGATGCATGAGTCTTTCTATTGTTGAAATGTAGGGCAGCGTTTCTCAACCTGGGGGTCGGGACCCCTGGGGGGGGGTCATGAGGGGCTGTCAGAGTGGTCGCCAAAGACCATCGAAAACACAATATTTTCTGTTGGTCATGGGGGTTCTATGTGGGAAGTTTGGCCCAATTCTATAATTGGTGGGGTTCAGAAGGCTCTTTGATTGTAGGTGAACTACAAATCCCAGCAACTACAACTCCCGAATGTCAAAGTCTATTTTCCCAACTCCACCAGTGTTCACAATTGGGCATATTGAGTACTCGTGCCAAGTTTGGTCGAGATCCATCATTGTTTGAGTCCACAATGCTCTCTGGACATAGGTGAACTACAACTCGAAAACTCAAGGTCAATGTCCACCAAACCCTTCCAGTATTTTCTGTTGGTCATGGGAGTTCGATATGCCAAGATTGGTCCAAGTCCATCATTGGTGGAGTTCGAAATGCTCTTTGATTTTAGATGAACTATAAATCACAGCAAGTACAACTTCCAAATAACAAAATCAAACCCCCCCCCCCCCCCAATTTGGGTGTATCGGGTATTTGTGCCAAATTTGGTCCAGTGAATGAAAATCAGATATTAACATTACAGTTCATAACAGTAGTAAAATTACAGTTATGTAGTAACAACAAAAATATATTTATGTTTGAGGGTCACCACAACATGAAGATCTGTATTAAGGGGTCGCGGCATTAGGGAAGTTGAGAATCACTGATGTAGGGGAAACTTGGGTTTAGGCTTGCAGGGCCCACAAGGAGGAAGAACTTCAGAGAGACCAACCAATCCAGTTCAAGACTCTTTATTCAAGTTGCACAGCGTTAGGTGGACAGATAGCGGTTCTACATGTGAAGACGAGCCCCAGAAAGAGCCCATCTGCATCCTCATTGGTTGGACTTGCAGTAGGGAGTTCCAACGTTCCCGCACATGTGGTCTGGCATCTCTAGCGCAAAAGGCTGGGATTTGGCATCCAAAGACCTCCAGCCATTTCTACCTCTCTGTTTTCTTGGCTCACTTGACCTGAAGCCATGGACTCTTTGTGCACGGAGTTGCATGTGGACAGGCCAACAGGGGCAAGCCCTGAGCGGTTTGGGAGACATAGTTTTCCAAGGATTTTCATGTATTTGGACTCTCCTCAGGCTATTGGCGAAAAGGACTTTTCTCTTATAGTTTTCCCAAGGACGCAGATGGACTTTCCCCAAAGCATATGGTTTTGATGCTTTTCAAGATCATATGGACTTTCTTTCTACTCCTTGCATATGAAATAATTATGAGATATTGGTAGTGGTATTTCCCTGAAACCCTCCCTTTCCATGTAACCATTTTCCTGCATGTTTTTCCCTCCCCACGTGTAAAATAGTATGAAGAAACGCTACATGTTTGTGAAAGACCCAGCTGTTGTTTTCAGATCAGGATGAAACCACATTCCTGGCTGCACCCTTTAATCCAATCATTGAAACAATTTGCATGACAGAGGACTCTTTCTGGTTTTGGAGAAGTTCTTCCTTCCCTTCTCCCTATTTTTTGAAAGACTCCTTCTGTTCCATAAAGGCTGGACCCTCTGAGATTAGCCTCGTCCCGCGTTTATAGAACCTATGGCATAATTATATTTCATAATCGGCCGTCCCAGCTGGCCTCGGAAACCAGCACATGGCTACAGTGATTTCATTTGTTTACCATCCAGAAGACTGAAAACTCTCGTGGGAAATCTACATATGATAAATCACTGGGGAAGTTGCAAATACCACAAATTGTGCGTATCAATAAAATAAATGTCATAAGGGGAGACAGGATGGAAAACCTCCCAGAGCCGAAATGGAACACGCAAACTCCCAATCCGTGGTGAAAGTAATTGTATTGGCATTCCAAAAATAAGAAGTACAGCAAGCAATACTTGTAGGTAAAAGTTATATGTCAATAATCCAATAGTTCAATGTACTGTCTTCTTCACAAATATAACATAAATGGGGATGCCGTGTTCACAATACAGGCCCCAATAAATTGAAAACGAAGAGTCGGATGCTCCGCGGTGGGTGGTGGGAACACCCGTCTCAAAGGCCAACGAGGAAAAACAATATTCTTGGGTCCCTCACTCATTTCGACCCCCACCGGGGTCTTTCTCAAGGCCTTCCGTCAAATATAAGTGCATACAGAGAGTAATTTCCACATAAACATGTACTTATATATATCCAAATTAAAGTTGAATATCCATAGGATGTATTCCTGTTTGCAATACAGGCATAAAAGCAAAAACACAATGAGAATAATTCACAGAAATAAAGTCATGCACACAGGCATAAATATGCCCGCACAAGCAACTAGATGTATATTAATATAATCATATGCATACCATATCCATATCACAAGGTAAGTATCCTCAATAGATCATGTTGCGGCTAGTGCCTATTCCACATGGCAAATGCAATGCAATGCGCGCTCAGGTGAGTGAAATAGCCCGAAAACGGCAAATCAACAGAGCATAGAAACTGCTGTGTTAATTAAAGTAAATTACAATAATAAGTCAGAAATCCCTAATTGTTCATTTAAACCACAAGAAATTTCGCTATTTAATTCGTGGATCCAGAAAACTTCGGCCCTCCTTAAAGCAACATGTAAATCTCCGTGAGGTGGGGCTCGGATGTTCTGTATGCCAAAGAATCGAATGGCGATTAAGATACATATGGGGAGGGAAAAGGTCGAGAATCAAGTATAAGATTCTCACGGACAAGAAAGAGAGGGGAGGTCTATCACTACCAAATTTGAAGTTATACTATGAGGCGGCAGCGCTGTCCTGGGTGATGGACTGGACCACCCTCCAAAAGAAAAAGATATTGAACATAGAAGGCCAGGACATGAGAAGAGGATGGCATGCGTATCTGTGGAGGGATAAGGCCAAGGTGGAAAGCAACTTCTCCAATCACCACATAAGAGCGGCCCTGCTGAAGGTATGGAAGAGATACAAATGCAGAATCTACACCAAGACCCCGCTTTGGCTCTCGCCAATCGAGGCACAACACAGGAGGGAGACCCCACCAGAAAGATGGTACACATATAAAGATCTTCTGTGGAAAGAGGGCAACTCATGGAAATTAAAAACACTAGAAGAACTAAGGAAGTTGGATGAGAACATCTCTTGGTTTCAGTACTTCCAAATAAAGGAAGACTATAAAACTGACATACTAGTCGGGTTTGCAGACAGAGAGACAATATGGGAAAAGGCAATGAAGCCGGGAAGAAAACAGATTAAAATACTCCATAACCAACTATTGGAGTGGGACACCGAGGAAGATCTACCGTGTTTCCCCGAAAGTAAGACAGCGTCTTACTTTCTTTCCCCCGAAAAGTCCCCTACGTCTTACTTTCGGGTACGTCTTATATAAACTAAGACGTACCCGTCGCCACGCCACGCCGCCGCCGTTGCCGCCCGTCACGCTGCCGCCGCCGCAATCGGGCCCATCGGCCGCTGCACACCTCATCCGCGCAGCTTTCTGGACGAAGGAAGGGAGGGAGAGAAAGAGCAAGAGGCGTGGCGAAGCGCGACGCGTCACTCTGATGCAGCACCGCTTTGCCACGCCTCTGGGTCTCTTCCTCCTCCCTTCCTTGGACAAAGGAAGGGAGGAAGAGCCCCAGAGACGTGGCAAAGCGGTGACGCGTCACTCTGATGCAGCGCCGCTTTGCCACGCCTCTGGGTCTCTTCCTCCTCCCTTCCTGGACAAAGGAAGGGAGGGGAAGAGCCCCAGAGGCGTGGCAAGCGGCGACGCGTCACTCTGATGCAGCGCCGCTTGCCACGCCTCTGGGGCTCTTCCTCCCTTCCTTGGAGGCCTGGCAGAAAGGTGCGCCGTGGAGGTGTGCCGCGGCTGATGGGCGATCGCGGCGGCGGCAGCGGCGAGGCACGGCTTACATTCGGGTACGGCTTACATTAGCTGACCCCCCTGACACCCCCGATACGTCTTACAATCGGGGGTGTCATACTTTCGGGGAAACACGGTAGTAAAAGACAACATGATAAGCTGGGCAAGGGATCTAGGACGCCCAATCCAACTCAAGGAATGGGAAGACATTTGGAAGAAAAAAATCAGATACTTAGGATTCACGACAACATCTGAGAACTGGTACAAAATGTTCTTCCGATGGCATTTAACACCAGACAAATTGGCCAGGATGTACAAGC
Organism: Anolis apletophallus; assembly: GCA_030556195.1. NCBI lineage: Eukaryota > Metazoa > Chordata > Lepidosauria > Squamata > Anolidae > Anolis > Anolis apletophallus. Next base: position 9,839 of record JARBWK010000247.1, on the reverse strand, counting down.
ATGTTAACAACAAATGCTGGAGATGTCAAGATCGAGAGGTACCTTCATGCATTGTTGGTGGGATTGTTCAAAAATAAAACCCTTTTGGAGAATTATACATGAACACACGCAGAAAGCACTAAAGATAAGCTTACAACTCAAACCAGAGCATTTTCTGCTTAACATTATGGAAGACGGATTGGACAAAAACGAAGAAAAATTGTTCTTCTACCTCTCAACAGCCGCCAGACAAATTATCGCAAGGAACTGGAAAAGTACTGAGCCCCCAAGAACAGAGGACTGGTTATTGAAAATAAGGGATTTAATGGAACTAGATAAATTAAAAGACTTGATAGAAGACCAGAAGGAAACAAATAAAACAAATTGGAAATAGGTACAAATGTACTTGAAAGAGGTAGAATATAGGTGAAAAACCCCTAAGGGAACTCCAGACGGAACGGAAGTTCAAGTGGCAGTGGACAGGTGATATACAGGAAAGATCTAACACTTCAAGGAGATGGAAAACTCCGCAGACTGGACCGGAAGAGAAAATCTAGAAGTCTCAAGGACTGTGGGACTTACCTTTATGCCCTTCTGGAAACTCTTTCTTCGTGACCTCCTTTTTCTTTTTAAACTTCTAAATCTATGTCTATTCCACTTTTCACTTCTTTTTCACTCTTGTCACAACACTTTTCTACTCCTTATCTTTTTCCCTTCTCTCTCTCCCCTACCCTTCCTCCCATACTTTCTCTCCCCTCTTGTTTTCTATACAGCTCTCTTTATTTTATTAATGTAAAAAAAACCCCCAACCTAATAAAAATAAAAAAAGAAAAGAAAAGAATCGAATGGCGTTAGGGCCATGTGCCATCTGTTTGTAATGTTTTTTTTTAAAAAATTTTTTTTATTGTTTTATTATTATCAACACAATATTATACAATGTCTATTTACAGCAGATTCATGTTATTCATTTCTAGGTACAATACTTCAATCTTTAGCATCTGCCATTATGTTTTTCGTATACATTTTTGTATCCCCACCGCTGTGCTCCCCCGTCCCCAAGCCATTGCTTTTACATATCATTCGTCCAAAATTTCATTTCTTCTTGTGGAGGTAACCTTCCTTCTTCCTTTTCTAATCCTTTTTCAATAAATTTTCTCCATACCTCATAAAAATCACTTTGTTTCCATATACCTCTTTTTACTTTTAATATACATGTTAACTTGTCATTTATGGCCAGTTTCCACACTTCCTTCTACCATTCCTCTATTTGTATATTTATTTCTTTTTCCAATTCCTTGCTATAAGCAGTCTTGCTATTGTTAATAGGTTTGTTATCGCATCTTTATCCTTTTTTCCCAATTGTATACTATTATATAATGATAATAAAGCTATACTAGGACTTCTTTCTATTTTAATATTCATTATATCTTCTATTTCTTTAAATACTTTCGCCCAAAATTTGCTTACATATTTACATTGCCACCACATATGTATGTATGTTCCTGTTTCTTGGCATCCTCTCCAACAGTTTTCCGGGTAGTTTTTATTGATATTTGCTATTCTTACTGGTGTAAGGTACCATTTCCATATTAATTGATAATAATTTTCTTTAATCCTTATTGATAAATTTTTATTTATTTATTTATTTATTTATTTATTATTGGGGCTTCTATGCCGCCGACTCCCGGGGGCTCGCGACGGCTCACAAGAGCCAGGGGCATAAAAACAAAGATTAAAAACATAAAACAATTGAACATTTAGAGCAATAGCAGAACAGGCAATAAAACAAATGGAGCAGCAACAGGTGCCACAACACAGTACCCAGAGCACGCGGGCCTACTCTCCGAAGGCCTGCCTATACAGATGGGTTTTGCAGGCCCGCCTGAATGGGAGTAAATCCCTCAGGGCCCTGGTTTCGGCCGGGAGGGCGTTCCACAGCGTGGGGGCTATGTCAGGTGGGTAGATGTCAGGTGTGCCGACTTTGCTGATGGTATTTCCAGGAAGTTGGCATTCTCAGACCGTAGTGATCTCGATGGGCAATAGGGAGTGAGGCGGTCCCTCAGATACGCTGGCCCCAGGCCGTACAAAGCCTTGAAGGTCAGAACCAACACTTTGAAGGCGATCCGGTGCTCAATAGGCAGCCAGTGCAGATCCTGCAAGGCGGGTGTTATACGGCAACCTGCTGGCGTGCCAGACAGGAGCCGGGCGGCAGTGTTCTGCACCAGCTTGAGCTTCGGATCGGCGACAGAGGGAAGGCCAACGTAATCTAGCCTTGAGATGACCGTGGGTTGGATCACCGTGGCCAGGTCGTTCGGGGAGAGGTAGGGGGCCAGCCTCCTTGCCTGGCGGAGGTGGAAAAAGCAGCCTTGCTGACCGCAGAGACCTGGGCCTCCATGGTCAGCTGGGAGTCAGGTGGACCCCAGGCTCTTCACAGACGACGCTGGGCACAGCGCCGCACCATCCAGGGTCGGAAGCCGGGCACCCACCCCGCCCGGGCGACCCAGCCACAAGATCTCCGTCTTCGCCGGATTCACCCTCAACCTACTGGCTCGCAGCCATCCAGTAACGTCTTTGATGTAACGTCTTAAGATGTCTTTGTCTCCACAATTGTTGCCACTCTGTTTCCTTTATTTTTATCCCTAAGTCTTCTTCCCAGACCTCCTTAAGGGTGTTATTTTTTGTTTTTCCTTCCTTTATTTCAATTATTATCTTATATATTTTACTAGTTATTCCTTTCAAGTTTTCGTGCTCTTCTACATCCCTCCCATTTTGTATTATTTGTTCAAATTGGTTAACCTTACTTCTTTTTTTATTGTTTTTAGCCAATTTTTAAACCATTGTTCTAATTGTATACAATGGAACCATGTCAATTTTATTTCTCTAAATTCTTCCATAATCATTTCCTTCTTCGTTCCTACTTTTATCCAATCCCCCATTTTATCTAAAAAAATTTCCCTTAACTTTTTATCCATTATTTGTTTTAAATTCTTTGGAAATTTCTTTTCCATTACAATTGGGGTTATTACTGATCCATCCGTTATTAACATTCTCCTGTATTTATTCCATACTTCTAATATATTACTCAATATTGGATTTCTGTTTGTAATGTTGATACAGTGGAGAAATCCTCCGAATATCTCCGGATTCTACATATGGCCCTTTGTCAACAAGGAAGGGTCGTTAAGGACAAATTCCTGGTTTTTTTTTACCAAGAACAAAAGAATTCCTTTGGCTCGAAAGGTCAGGGGCTCGGATCTTCATTTACATATGGACATAATCTAATCAGGCCTTAAAGGTTAACACCAACACTTTGAAGACAATCCGGTGCCCGATGGGAAGCCACTGCAGACGCTGACGGACTGGCGTGATGTGACATGTCGATGACACTCCAGCCAGCAGCCAAGCAGCAGCATTCTGCACTAGCTTGAGTTTCCGGGTCACCGACAAAGGAAGGCCGATGTAGAGGGCGTTACAGTAGTCTAGTCTCGAGATGACCATGGCCTGGATCACCATAGCTTGGTCGTTTCTGGAGAGGTAGGGCGCCAACCACCTGGCCTGGCGCAGGTGGAAAAATGCCGCTCTGCTCACCGTGGAGACCTGGGCCTCCATTGTGAGGAGAGGGTCCAATTGGACCCCCAGGCATTTTACAAGAGACGACAGGAGAATTGCCTCGCCGTCCATAACAGGCAGCTGGAGCTCCCACCCCCCCGGAAGACCCAGCCAAAGGATCTCCGTCTTCGACGGGTTCACCTTCAACCTGCTGGCCCGTAGCCACCCAGTCACGGCTTCAAGGCACCGATGGAAATAATCGGGTACAGAGTCCGGACGGCCTTCCATTCTCAGCAACAGCTGGATGTCATCAGCGTACTCATGAGACTCCCGACCAAAACTACGCACCAGTTTGGGGGGGGGGGGCTTCTGGCATCCAGTAAACAGAAATGGACAGTGATTCACCCAAAATGCACGAGGTGTCAGTCATAGTGAAATAACAGCACTTTAACAGCATTGTGTGGCAATCTGATCAACGAGCTAGAGATTTGCACAAAGCAAAACCGGATCGTATGTCAACGTATCACTCATCTGGCTATGACATGTTAAAACTAGCCTGAAATCTGACAATCCGAAAATGGCAGGTGCAATACGTTGAAAATTTAGCTGTACTTCCTGCTGAGCAAGCAGGACCGCGGTATTGACATTCAACATTTTATTTATTTATTTATTTATTAATTATTTGGTTTTATATTCCGCCCCTCCCTGCAGGCTCGGGGTGGGTTATAACATATAAAACGGGCAGCATGGAACAGCCCTGCAGCCCTACAATAAAACAGTTAAAACATTTAAAAGTTACATGTCATAAGGTAGTAAAGAGGGAAACACAGAGGTGCCTTGGGTCTGGGAATTGTGCTAGCATCGGCCAGTCAGGGGACCTAGCCGAAGGCTGATCTATATAAAGCAGTTTTACAAGCCCTCCGGAAGGGAATCAGCTCTGAGATGGCTCGGACTTCCCCAGGGAGGGAGTTCCAGAGCTCTGGAGCTACCACCGAAAAGGCCCGTTGCCTAGTTGAAGACAGATGGCAGGAGCGGATAGATGGTATCAAAAGCAGATTCTGTTCTTCTGAATGGAGTGGTCTCGGGGAGAGTGCGGGCAAGGCGGTCCCTCAGATACGCAGGCCCTAGGCCGTGCAAGGCCTTAAAGGTCAACACCAGCACCTTGAAGGCGATTCGGCACTCAATGGGAAGCCAGTGCAGTTGCCGAAGGATGGGAGTAATGTGCTCCCTCATTGGCGTTCCAGCCAGGAGGCGAGCAGCGGCATTCTGCACTAGCTGGAGTTTCCGGAGCGTCGCCAAGGGAAGGCCAACGGAGAGGGCGTTACAGTAATCCAGCCTCGAGATGACCGCCGCTTGGATCACTGTGGCCAGGTCGTCCCTGGACAGGTAGGGGCCAGCCGCCCTAGCCTGTCGTAGGTGGAAGAACGCCACCCTGCTGACCGAGGAGACCTGAGTCTCCATGGTCAGCAGGGGCTCGAGCTGAACACCTAGGCTCGTAACAAGGGGTGATGGGCTTAAAGGCTCGCCATCCAGGGTAGGCAACCTGCACTCATCCAGCCCAGGCCGACCAGGCCACAAGATCTCCGTCTTCGACGGATTCACCTTCAGCCGGCTAGCGTGCAGCCAACCAGTCACGGCCTCCAGGCATTGATGGAAACAATCGGGTACGGTGTCCGGTCTGCCGTCCATTCTCAGCAGGAGCTGGGTGTCATCTGCATACTGATAACACTCCAGACCAAGGTCGCGAACCAGCTGGGCCAGGGGCGCATATAAACGTTGAATAATAAGGGGAAAGGATGGCCCCTGGGGACCCCACAATTAAGTGGTAGCCTCCCAGAGGCCTCCCCGCCCCCCTCCACACGTTGTCCCCGGCCCCGGAGGAAGGAGGCCACCCATTTAAGGGCAGTCCCCCTAACCCCAGAACCGGCTAAACGGTGGGTCAACAAGGTATGATCTACAGTGGAACATAGGAAGAGTGTTGCGGAATCGATTCATAACTCCACAGATGGAGATTGACTCTGCACAGCCCTGATTTAGATTCCCATGGCTTAGACCAGTGTTTCCCAACCAGTGTGCCGTGGCACACTAGTGTGCCGTGAGGGATCATCAGGTGTGCCGTGGGAAGTTGGAACCTCCGATACCCTTTCTTCCCCCTCCTGCCAAACACTTTTTCTTCTCCACTCGGGCTCCCTTCTTCCCAGCCTCGCTCTGCTCGCTTTGCCTCGCTTTGCTCTGGGGCGAGTCTGCGCAGTAGCGCCCGCACGGGTCACGTCTTCCTCCCTGAACACGCTCACGCTGCCCCCTCGGATCAAAATGGCGGCAGTGTAGAAGAAAAAGTAAGTGTTCGGCAGGAGGGAAAAGAAAGGGCGCAAAGGGGAAAGGGGGGGAAGAGGTCTCTGTCGAAAGCTGGCATGGGCAAACTTGGACCTTCCAGGTGTTTTGGACTCCAACTCCCACCATTCCTGGCAGCCTCAGGCCCTTTTTCTTTCCCCCCCCTCAGCCACTTAAGCAGGAAAGGGCCTCAGGCTGTTAGGAATGGTGGGAGTTGAAGTCCAAAGCACCCAGAGGGCCGAAGTTTTCCCATGCCTGTTTCAGGGACCTTAAAGTGGTGAGCCTCCTTCCAACATTGGGATTCTGGATAGAAAACAAACAACAACATAACATTGTTTGAGTCCACAGTGCTTTCTGGGTGTAGGTGAACCACCACTTCCAAACTCAAGGTCAATTCCCAAGCAAACCCTTTCAGTACTATCTGTTGGTAATGGAGTTCAATATGCCAAGTTTGGTTCAATTCCATTGTTGCAAGAGTTCAGGATGCTCTATAAATCCCAGAAACTGTAACTCCCAAATGTCAAGGTCTATTTTCCCCAAACTCCATCTGTATTCACATTTGGGCATATTGAGTATTCATGCCAAGTTTGGTCCTGATCCAACATTGAGAGTCCACAGTGCTCTCTGGATATAGGTGAACTACAACTCCAAAACCCAAGGTCAATGCCCACCAAACTCTTATAGCATTTTCTCTTGGTTATGGGAGTTCTGTGTGGGAAGTTTGTGTCTTTCTGCCATTCCTGCCAGGATATCTATTAGGCATGGTTTCAAACCCAAAAATGGCGATTCTACAATCAAATGGGGGGGGGGGTTATTAGTAAAAGAAAGACTTACAAAAAAATTTCCAAACATTTCTAAAATGTAACTTAATTACTAACGAAATTCGTTAGTAGTTCATATGCCAGCGCATGCGCATTCCAGATGGTTTTGGCCTACAACTCCCAGAAATCCTAACAGCTGGTAAATTGGCTGGGATTTCTGGGAGTTGTAGGCCAAAACTTGAATAAATCACACTGAATTCTAGATGGGACTCTCCAAATAGGAAGGAGGAGGGAGGGAGGGGTATTCTATTCTTGGAAGCAGCAAAAAAGGAGGAGGAGCCCCCTCGCTCCTCGCTGCCTCTCTCACCCCGATCCTGAGGGAGCGAGGGGCCCAAGTTTGCCCAGGCTGAGAGGAAAAGGAAGAGGCCTGAGGCTGTGAGGAATGGTGGGAGTTGAAGTCCAAAACACCTGGAGGGCTGAAGTTGGCCCGTCATGAAGCCTCTTCAAGGCTTTAGATCCTGGCAGGCAGAAGGGGCAGGGAGGGCCCGTCCACTTCTCCTGCCCTGCCAGGATCCTGAAGCATCAAGTGGGGTGAGAGAAACCAACCTAATGTATCATAGAATGAATGCGGACTGTAAGTGCCTAATATTATAAGTAATCCAACTGGTCATATACCACCCATTCCATGCACATGCAATAATACAGCAGTAATAACAATGGGTATAGAAGAGGTAAATTCAAACCCGAAGTGTTCTGACTGTAGTCCCTCCTCAAACTGCAAAGGCTCTTCTCTGAGCCTGGAAAAGAAAACCGGGCACAGCGTTTGCTGCCTGGGTGCACACATACATATTCTTGGGGGGATTTGCTGCAGAATCCGGGCTCATAGAGAAGATTCTGCAGCAACCTCCCCCAAAGAACATGTATGTGTGCACCCAGGGCAGCAAACGCTGTGCCCGGGTTTTGGCTTTTCCCCGGCTCAGAGAGAAGAGCCTTTGCAGTTTGAGGAGGGAGCACAGTCAGAACACTTCGGTTTGAATTTTACCTCTTCTTATACCCATTGTTATTACTGCTGTATTATTGCATGTGCATGGAATGTAGGTATATGACCAGTTGATTACTTATAATATTAGGCACTTACAGTAGCATTCATTCTATGATACATTAGGTTGGTTTCTCACCCCAATACTTTTGATGCTTTAGATCCTGGCAGGCAGGAGAGGCAGGGAAGCCTGGAAAAATGTAAACAGAGGTTTACTCAGTAAATGGAAATCCAAAGGAGGGCCCTTCATCCAAAGTGCCCTCCTTTGCAGCTTTACTTGAGTAAACCTCTCTGTTTACATTTTTTCCGGCTTCCAGCCGAAAGAAGGAACAGTTTAGGCTTGCCTTGCCATAATACTTATTGGCAAGGGAGGCGGGAGGGTGGTGAGAGAGAAGGAGGGTGCCCTTACGACCTAATAACGACACTTAAGAAAATCTTGGCCCCCGAAGTTCTATAAAGAAAGTCCACTTCCTGGTTGGCGTTCCAGGTGCGGAAATACTCAAAAGTAGCATTTCTTACGAATTTCTTACGAATCATTTCATTTTCATAACTTTTTTCTCTTAAGGCAGCCCCTCCTCCACTGTCTTCACCTACCCCGTGAACAGTGGACCCCTTAACATCTACCCAGGCATTCGCCAGTCTACCCTTCACTTCAAGGACGCCCTGAAACCTCTCCCGAACTACCTTAAACCGTCATCCTTTGCGGGCCGCCATTGCGCGCTTCCCGACATGCATAGACGAGTTCGCATTCAGAGCAGTCCCGGCTGAACTACGACGCCCAGAACTACTAGCGGCTTGCCATTACGCATGTCCGCGCATGCGCGCCTTAGCATGTTGGATTGATTTTGCGTCTCCAGCCGAGTCCTCCCGCTTGACTTTCGACACCTAGGGAATCCTCCCAATTCGACGGTTCATACATTCCCATTGCGGTATTATAAATATGGTGTTTTGAACTGTTTCCACTAACAGGAAGGGCAGATATTTTCCTTTCTGTGCATATGACTTCTTTACTGTTTATGTTAAACTTGCCATTGTGCAATTGATTTCATGAATTGTGCTTGTATTGCTGTATAGCGACATTACTACTGTGGCATATCCACTTGTATTTGTATATGTACCCCATTGTGGTGATTGACACACATATGTATTGTAACTTGATTAATTGATTTTATCATAATTAGTCTACTGTGCTTATTTGCATACCTGAATAGCTTTTTGCTTATACACTACGACATGGGTGCCCACACTTTTCATCATGCGAGCTACTATACGAACAATCAAGTTGAAAAGATCACCTGTTGTGCATGTGGTGTGCGCGTGTGTGTGCGCAAGACGCTCCTACTGCAGCCTTCCGTCACGGAGTTTCTTTCTTGCCTGCCCACGAACCCCGCCGCTGCACACCCGGAAGGGGATCCTTCTTGCCTCTTGTAGCCTCTCTCTTAATGTCTTCATTGCCTTCCTCCTTCCTGCTCGTGCTTTCGCTTGAAGCAGGAAGTCCCATCCTGTCCTGCTTCTTGCGTGCACAGCAGGCCCCTCCACGCCCAGCAAGAGGGCATTTATAGGCGCACCCGCCAGCGCTCCCGGCCAGATATGGGTTCGGCGGCGGCTCGGAGCGCAGGGTTGGGAAAGAGGGACGCCTGGCTGCTGCCTGGGCCGGAAACTCAACTGAGAGAGGGACCCACGTGAGGCTGGAGCCTCCCACGGCAGCCTCCCTCCTCGAGGCTTCCCTTACCTGGGCAGGAGAAGGAAGAGTGGAAGAGGTGCTTCCCCAAAGTGACAGATGCAGCGGGGGGTGCCCTTCCCCTTCCTTTCGGGTGTCACTCAGAAAGGGCCCAAGTGGACGGCTGGCAGGAAGGAGGACCCCTCCCACTGGTGGCAGTCCATGCCCAGGAGGGGAGAGAGAGGGGTGGCTCTTCTTAGCTCTGAAGAGCCACTCTCTCTCTCTCTCTCCCTGTGGGCCCTCGCCCGCCTTTCTCCTTCAAGGGGCGAGGAGGGCAAAGAGCGGGGAGTGGCGAGGGCACAAGCAGCAGCAGCAGTGGAGTCTCCATCCCCGCAGCCCCTCCTCGGGTTCAGCCCCAGGAACACGGCGAGCCCTCCCTCCTCACCGCCAACAAAGGAAAAGCAGCCCACACAGCTCGCTTGCCCAAAAGTCTCGGTTTTGGATTGGGGTCCCGAGGGCA